>JAHZMX010004747.1:0-13591 GCA_027743895.1 Seira musarum
CCTGTTTTACTGTCATTTTTATTAGTTTTGTTTAGTCCAAGACGAAGTCCAGTTGGGCATGTTTGATGGACTCGTTCAAGGTATGAAAACAACTCATTCCCAAGAAAAAGAAAGTTTACTTATTAAATGACATAGCTGCAGTTAAATTCCTGAAGGACTGCCGTGTATAATGTCTTTATGTTGTAGAATGAATGTACAAATGTACTCGATGTACGTGATATGATTTGTATTTAAAAGAAGGAAGGAAAAAACATTAATGGTGTAATAACAATAACTGACATCTATTTTTAGCTTGGTAGTTCAAGTTTTAAATATCCAGTAAATATATATACATTATACATAACATAAGCATTGAAGACGTAAAAATTATGCCTGATGCTGAGACTTGAAGAAAGTTTAAGAGTTAACATCGTAACGCAAATAAAAACGAAAGAGTTATCGATGTATATACCCCTATTATATACTGGTAACCGGAGAGGTTGAATGATTTTGAACGTTGAAATTATGTTTCTTA
Source organism: Seira musarum (assembly GCA_027743895.1). Taxonomy (NCBI): domain Eukaryota; kingdom Metazoa; phylum Arthropoda; class Collembola; order Entomobryomorpha; family Entomobryidae; genus Seira; species Seira musarum. The sequence continues at coordinate 515 of JAHZMX010004747.1, forward strand.
TTCTTACGATTAGATTCTTACAAAGGGATTTTGCTACACTTCTGGAAATAGAACAGAAAAGAATCAAGGAAAAGAATAAGACTTTTAGTTACACAACTGGGGACTGTTACTCAAACAAAGTTTCATAATTGCTTTATACAATTATTTCTGATTTTTCTCCTTTTCGTTTCAATGTTTTGTTCAATGAATGTGAAAAACTGAGAAAAGAAGAAGTTCTGTAACTTGAACAAATAACCAATTACCAACTTAGATTCACTCTTGTAAATACTTTTTGTTTTAATTGTCACCACTTTATAGCAAAAATATGAAGTAGACGTTGATAATATAAAAAGACTGAGTTTAATTGCGAATGTTTGTTTCTGTAATTAAAACTTAAAATGTATTTCCTTCAATCAAAAGAGGCGTTTTTCCTTGCAAGTAACGAGAAATGCTTAAAAGAATATAAGAAATTTTTGTCTTTTCCGTTGTTCCATTTATGTTTAAAATTTTACTATTTTACCACTTCGTATTTACGTACTTTTCCTTTAGCATATAAATTAGCACTTTGAACAAGAACAACGCAAAGCTCTGAAGATGTTTCAAATGTTTACGTTGTCTTTAACTCGTCTTCTACTCAAACGTAACGTAATTTCCTTTGCTTTTCCTTTTTAACAAAACCAGTGGACAGAAGGGGATTTTCCGGAGGAGAACACAAAAATTAAATTGTGACAATTCCTTTCAAGTAGAAGTAGAAATTCCATGAAGCATGCTTTATTTGACGTAAACAAACTCATTTGTCTTACTTATTCCCATGAAATCGGTCACACGTGAGGACTAATGTTTTGCTGTTGATTGTCAATAATAAAACTACTTACAAAAAATGCCAGCCAGAAAGCAAAAGAGATATTTTACAGCGCTTGTCTCAGCACACTTACAGGAAGTTGAGAAATGAATGTGCTTATGTAATGACGTTCCCTTGTCACTTCCCATTTGTCTTCTTCAAAAATTTGGCTTTTCCAGTTTTCTGATGCTTGCACAAATTTTTAAATGGTTTGTATGGGAAATTCCGAAAGGGTGTCATGCAATAGAAGGGTTTCCCAATTTAAAATGGTCAAAAGAGAGTCAAAATGGAACTAGTTATCGTGCTGCTGGTTACACAATATTCCAAGAGCGGAATGCGAATTTCTTTTTTAAAAAATTATGCGCACATTGCGTCATATTAAGTCCGGCTCGTGGTTTGCATTAGTCTCGTGTATTATTTGTAGAAAACTATGTGGAAATAGGATTCCTTCTTCTTTTCAACCAGCTTCCGCTTCTCTTTCCTGTACATTTTTTCTTTATATTCTTGATCCCATTTTTTGCAAGGGCTCAAAAAGAAAGGTGGATAATTTATGAGTTCCTCTCGTGTTTTGATGGGATAACATTCATACATTTCTCCTCTCTCTCTCTCTCTCTCTCTCTCTCCCTCTTTCTTTTTCTGTAAGAGAAAAAAAGTGATGTATAAAGCTTATCTAAAATAAAATATGGGAATTTTTCCGGAACTTATCTTTATGCCTATTCAGGGTTTTGTCTTTCTCTGAAAAATGGTGGAAGCCAAGAAAATGGAATTTCTTTCATTTAAAAAGGTCAAAATGTGGTAAGACTAACTCCATCAAAAAAGATGAAGATACAGGAGGGACGTGATGATGACGAAAATATTTTGCATTGAAAATGTGTTTATAAGCTTTCTTGTACCTAATAATACCCATCACATTACCTACTTGACTTGACGTGTTGACACTGGTTTTTTTTATGTCTGTAAAAAATAGGATCTTGTCATCATCCTGGATAGATGAAGTCGTCTGTCCAACCTTCCAGGCTGAATTTGGGATGTCTGTATTCGACTTGGACTTGCTGTTGAGAGCACAAGGTCTTTCTAATCCCAGGCTTCGGGGAGCCGTGCTAAATTTACATCTTGAAATCCATCAGACTGTTGCATCTTCATCTTTACATTCTACCGGAAAAGGTAAGGAATAAGAAAATAACATTTAACAATTCAATCTTGTGCTTTTTCTTCTCAATGGACTTTCCTCAAAAACGCCTTTTTTTCTCCAGTGGTGTTATATAAATGTATGGCCTTGAGCAGCTTTCTGCACAGCTCTCTTTTTTACTGTTTTTGTTTTCATTCGTAAGTCATGAAAGATAAGAGGGATATATTGTAGTCTCAGATGACTTAAACTTAAATATCTTCTTCTTAGACAACAATAATGCTTTGACGAATGATTCCTTTAACTTATTTCATCTCTTGAAAGAAAAAAATCCAAAGCTTTTTCCTTTTGCCCCCAAGGGTCCTTGAAAGACCAAGGTATGCTGGTTATGTCTGCAATTCGAAGAAAAATTGCCATATTGTTTCGTTTTTTACCTTGAATACTCCCATTAAAGAGCACATTAAAGTTTGATCTCAAACGGAAGGAATGGAAGCTTGGATATTGGTTTACCGTAATCGACATTGAGAATGAAGAATAAGGGTTTTCTTAATATATATAAGCATTTTGTTCACAAAACCGCCTGCCCTATTTGTAATTCTTATATTTGCTAATGCATCATTTTTTGGATTCTTGTTCATGCTCGTGCGTCATTTGGTCTCATTCTTGTGGTGTGGTCTGGCTGGTCTTGAAGAAATTTTAGGGTTTTTGGGGGTACTTGAAACATTCAAGTTGAAGTGAAACAAGGCTTTATGTAGATCCATGTAGATCCTCATCATCATCATTCCACCTAATCTTTGTCATGTGTAGGGATTTGTTCATATTGATTTGTGCGAGCCAGGGGGATAAACTCCATGAAAAAGAATTTCGGAGTTTTCTTAATACTACACTCGTTGTGCAAGGGGTAACATTTGTTTGATGTAATTTTATGGAAGAAATAATGTCAGAGGAAGGTAGCTTTACTCCTTGTTGCTAAATGTGCTTTAGTAGGTATATCATGAAAGCTGTTTATAAAGTAACTTTTGCATTATTCTCAAAATTTTCAGACTATTCTATTCCTTGGATTCAAAATTCTTTAAAAAAAATTTCTTCCTGTTCCAGGTGGTGCATCAACAAGCAGTGGCGGTGGTGTTCTAATGGAAAACAGATTCTCGAAAATGATTTCAACATGGCGGCAAATGGCCTTACAATTAGAGAATGGCGTGGGATACAAGGAGGCAATGTGTTCCGCTTTCATTTCATCTTACGTTGAGGAAGATCTATTGGGGTGGATGATGGATGCGGAGAAAAAGAATGAAATTCAAGAAGTCATCATGAGATATTGCCAAGGGCTGAATGATGATATAATAGCAAATTATGGGTTTGATATGATGTGAGTTCACAGCGTAAAGCACGTTTTAATGAGATATTTAGCTTCAAGAGAAAGAATTTAGAGGAAATGTGTATTTGAAAAATAAAAGATTTTGGCATAATTTTTTTTTTGTTTGTAGGCCAGTACGAACATTGGCGGATTGTGGAACCGCTCAAGCATACCGGATTTGGAAAGCTTTTGAAGTGATCTCTAATGCGCTTTCGGAAACTTCTTGGTCTCAATATGAAAGTTGGCGGAGTTCTAGTGAAAAATTTCGGGGGCTCGTGGAAGACTTTCTGATACTTTCGGTGTTTTCTTCGGCGATTAGGGAGGATGTCCGTGGTTTGCTTCTCGCTCTAAGCAAGCATCATCTGCTTAAAACAAGCTTTGCATCAAAGTTAACTACTGTTCTAGAGTCAAGAGTTACAAGAGCGAGACAAAAAGAAAGTTTTCTCGGACAGATTTACAAGCATTACAACTCTGGTCTTGGTAGAGGAGAGAAAGACATTATGGGATATGCCCATCTAATGGTGAAGTTCGCAGATGGAACTCACGAAGAGCAAGAGAAAATTCTTGATAAGAATCTGAAATTGTCTTTGCAACTCCACCAACAAAGTCAGATTTTTGCATTGAGTAAATCCCTTGAAAACGTGAAAAGGGGGACATTAGCCTTCGCGGCAAAAAATGTGAAGAAGAGCGATGCAGGAAATTTGTTTGAGTTTTTGTATGGCTTTTGGGAGATCGTGGTAAAGTATGAGAAATTATTGGATAAATGTATCCAGAGTGTGTACCGAGGAAAACGACAAACTCGAACTAGAGAAGACGTTGACGTTGTTATTCAACATTCACGTATCTGGACGAATGGAATGATATCGCTTCTATGGGGAAAATGGATAGCGGATCTTATTCAGGAAGAGTTTAGCGTTAAACGTGCCACTGAAAGGATGAAATCGAATGTCGCGCTTTTAGTACACTGGATTGGAGAGCAAGTTGTGCCAACATTAAATGCATTGTCTGGGGGAGGAGCAGGAATCGATAATCCTTCTCCAGAAGGAAAGGAGTTGGAGGAGCTAGTGAAAAAATGCCTAGAACCTTTGGATCACTCCGGGAACCGGATGCTTTTGCAAAGAAGTGCGTCTTTCCGGACTTTTTATGGCATCCGGCCTTTTTTGCCAACAGACTCCCTAGACATTGTGAATAAAGCTTTAAGGTATAGATTACAATAATAGATTTCATACGTAGTTTTTCATGAATTAACGGACAGAAGTAATAAACCTGTTTTCAAAAAAACTAAACAGCAGACACGCGGCAGTTGGATCCTGTGTAAAGTTGCTTTACATGAAAAAACGTTTTGTTCCAGTCGTATATTATTCCCAAATATATATTTTTTTGTTCCAGCTTATGTCTCAAACTTTGGATTACGAATTCACCTGTGGATCAGGAAAAACTTGAAACGTTGCTTTTGTCATGCTCAAATGGGAGTGGAACGGAAATTTCCCATAGGACGGTAAGCGACATTTGTAGGAAAGTGTTGCGACTTGAAACTTCACCAGTCAGTTTAGGTATGTTATATCAAAAGACATATAAACTATGACGTGGAAGATGCAGGGACATTAGATTTTTAAAAAAAGCTTTTTGCTTCGTGTGTTTTATTTATTCCTTTAGAGGAATCTAGTTTTCTCAAGATGCTGAGCGCAAAGTACGAGGAAATTTCAGGGAGTCACTCTGGCATCAATGAGATGTCTGAAGCTGAACCAAGTGCTTGTGACACTAATTCGGTCAAGCAATGCAGCAAGGTCGTGACCAGCATCCAGAATCTTCGTCTGTTAAGTATTCCGTCAAGTTGTTTCAAGTATTCTGTGTTTGTCAGCCCATTACTCCAAGCGTTGACGACGCACTGCTCTAGTTCCGAAGCGAACCATTACGAATATCTTCGTGAGGTGATGGCATGGGAGGATCAAGAGCGATTTCGAAAATCCTATACAGAGTGTCCTCCTTCCGTTCTCCTTCAAACATCTTGTCTCTTACCTTATTACGTATCGAAAATTATCTTGGATGATGTAAGCCACTTGATGAGAAGTTGCTCTTTTGGAGCGCGAGACATTCTATGTGGTCATTATAAAGCTGTTAATCGACACATCTCAAATGAGATAACGAGGCCTAGGATGACATGGGAGGGAACCGAGGGACTTGTGAGCTCTTCATGTGAATCATTCCTAAAATTGATGAGGAAATGGAAAAATGTATACGTAGCCGATGATAATGCGATGGAGAAAATGAATGAATGGGAAGAGAAACTGACGAGAATTGGGAATTGCGGAAATGATGATCTCCGTTCACTTGAAGAGAGAATGGCTGAGCTGGGATGCTTAATTGTTGAAGTGGCTTGCTTTGTTATGGAATCTGCAACGTACTTACCTGTCGTAGATCCCTCGGTGGAAAACGAGATTTTGGCAAAGTATTTAGATGAACNAGCTGGGATGCTTAATTGTTGAAGTGGCTTGCTTTGTTATGGAATCTGCAACGTACTTACCTGTCGTAGATCCCTCGGTGGAAAACGAGATTTTGGCAAAGTATTTAGATGAACAGGTAAGGGAAGTTAAAGAATAATTTTTTTGCTTATTGGAATATGAGTATATAATAATTTTTGTGTGTCTTTGGAATACAGATCGAGTTTTTTACGGCATGGACCACCGCACAACGGCTTTTCTCGTTGTACACCACGGGAAATGACATTTGTCCAGCTAATGGAAGTCATGACTTTGGCCATGTTCACCCATACGTGCATGAAGTGTTCCGGTTACTTAAGACATCCCGAGAAAGATTTTGTCATGCTAAAAGCAACATTGCAGCGAGACCAGATCCTCCGCAATATGAAGACTTGCGAAATGAAGCTCTACTTTTTGTACGTACAATGGCATCAAAAAGTAGAACGGCTGAGCTTACGGACCGGTTAAGGAGTCTACTTGGAAATGGAAGAGAAAGCAATGGTTTGGCTGCTCTATCTCCGACGGAAGATGAAATAAATGCCATTTTGATCCCTTGCTCTTCTTGGCTTGAATCTTGTGCCAGCTTCATTCACAAACAAGTAAAACGATTCTGGTATTGGGATATTAACCTTGCCTATCTTCACCCAACAATACAGGTAAAGAAGGAGCTTTATAATTCGATACACGAAATGTTTTCTTTGACGAATTTGTAGAAACTGGGAACCAAAAAAAAATATTGTTTTTCTTTGTTTAGCTTATCACAGGATTTAGCTTTATATGCGAAGCTGTGCGGAGGATTCGCTCAAGGACGAATTCTCTTGAGAAACGGAAAATCCTGAAAATGCTTACGTTCCCGAGCAATCATTCTCCGAAAGTTTGTGATGCATCAGGAATTTTCGAGGAGCCTTGGGCATATAAACGAGCGACAAAAAAGTAAGTATATCTTACCTTATTTTCCATCAGCGATCCGACTCATTTATATCCCCACGGAATCTAGACAGCAAATCAGGAAAGTCCGGAATCTAACGTAATCTCATTTTTTCATTTCCCTTTCGTATTTTGTGACTCATATAGGCTCCTCCTGTCTTCGCTGTGGACTTTCTACAATAAATTGGTGTCATATGATTGTATTACCCCAAATCTGATTAGTGATTTACACGAGTTTACCAAAGAAATCGCAAGGCTCTGGCGCGAGCAACAGGAAGAGAAGCAACGTCTGAAGGACATGGAGGATGCTATGTACGTATACAAGGGCCGGGAAAGGAAAGTTGAAGCATCGGAAGAGGAACAGGAGATGGAAAATATTGCCAATATTTTCCCCGACTTTTCATCCGATTTCCATGATCTGGTCGAGGCAGAGACGCTAGAATCCGCCAGTGTTGCTTTAAGCTCTGCGACGGATATTAATTTAACCAGTTCGGAGGATGTGGATATTCTGGAAAGTGAAGATGTTTATGCATTTCTGAAGGTTCATCAGTTGGCGTTGTCATTCATTCGGAATCACTGCGTTGTTCCGGAGAACAACCCAAAAAATTATGAGCTTATGACACCATTTATCGAAATGTAATTAAAGTCAATTTAAGTCAATTCAATTATAAGATTAATTTTTATTGCAACTTATATTTTCCATTTTTTCTTTCATGCATTTTTTTCTGTTTTAAAAATTAGGTTTGAAATCGGATGTTACGGATTTCAAAATAAGTATCTGGATTATTTTAAGGAAGATGAGCAGGATATTCTCATTGGCTCCAACATTATCTTAAAGCGTCTTGATCCTTACGTCTCCACAATTAATTACAGTTGCAAGGAAAATGAAATTTACGATATATACCGAGATCCGAATGTGGTTGAGGTAGTTAAGTTGGGCCCTGTTTTTAAAGCCATGAGACGGAGGATGGGCGAGCTTTTAGAGCAATGGCCAGAACATCCAGCATTGCTGAGAGTAAGACTAACAAATCTGAGCCTTTTTAAAATAATTTAAAGGGAAGCAAATTCTAAAAAGCTCTAAATCAATGTATTTTTAATGGCTACGTAGACGATAGAGTTCATGGACAGGATTGAGTCGTTTGACGTGAAAAGTCCCCTCATCAAATTTCTGCGAGGCTTGCAAATGTTACTTCGTAAGTGGTATCGAAACAAATGAAATAAAATTATATAGCAGTTGTAAGAGTAAAAACAATAATTTCCGTTTGCCTTGCAGCTATCGCACAAGAATGGCAGGATGTAGCCCATCGTGGTGTCAGCATTCAGGTTCATTTGACAGAGTTAGCTAATTTGATCACAACTTGGAGCAAAATGGAACTGAGTTTTTGGAAGAACTTGCTCAACATAAACTTTACAAAGTAAATATAATTCTTAAATTCTTTTCATTTTCAGCTTCATATATTCTCATATGCTATATTTTATACTACAACCTCTGGTTTATCTTGATTTTAGGATGCAAAGAGAAGCGAAGCAGTGGTGGTTCCACTTGTTTGCTGCATCGCTTGAGTTTAGTATTAAATTTGATGGAAATTGTGAAGAGAAAAGAAAGTTTCTGAAACTTCTTCACCAGTTTATGGAAGGCTCACCACTCGGTCAATTCGTGACTCGATTGAGTCTTCTTGAAGAACTTTATCGTCACTTCACGGGCGTACTTCAAACAAGTTTGTATGATGCCAAAACACAAGAGGGTTTTGAGGGCCTGATTCCTTACGTGTGGAATACTTTCGTTTATTACAAACAATTTGTGCCATCGGTAAACAGCCGTCTGAAGTCGCTCTCTGCCCCAATCGAGAAAAGTATGAAGGAATTTGTTGAGATTCTGAGATGGACTGACGCCAACTTTTACGCTCTCCAAGATTCTGTCAAGAAAAGTCAGAAGAAATTAAATAAGCTGGTTTCAGAGTATAAGAAGGTACTCAATACACCTGTGTCTACTGTTCTTGTGTCGGACGTTTCTGGAGTTGAGTCACTCTCCTCAGAAAAGAAAAGCAGAAAGAGTAAAAGCAAAGCAAAGAAGGTTTCTTATGTGCTTCCGGAAGATTTGGCTGATCAGTGCTGCTTGCAGGAAATCCAATTTCCATTTTTCTCTGATGACTGGACAAAGAGATTACCAAAGCTGTCAAAGTACTTTACCAAGTCCAGGGAAATCACCTGTGAAATCATTGCAAAGGATGGAGACTACATCGAGAGGGCCGAAGATGTAGACGAATTAAGTGGAGTCATAATTGACAAAGTCCATGAGCTCCAGAATCTTAGTGCTCCAGAAGAGAAGGGCGATAAAAGGAAGAAGGCTCTTCATCACATTCACAATTTGCGGAGAACTCATCTTGCCGACTTATTCAAAACAGTGCAAGGCCTTGGCTTATCATTCCGAAAGGGTTTGATTCAACTCAGATCACTTGAAAAAGAGACTGACTTCTACGATTTTACCACTGAACCAATTGATTTCTCAGCGGGATGGAAAAACTTTTCTGGCAAGTCAGCCGTAGATAAGGAACTAATGGAGGCATGGAAAGGGTGTGAAGATTATTTCCAGAAATGCGTTTCTAGAATCGCGGTGATGTTGAAGTCGTTCCACAACCCGAGCAAAGAGCTCGGTCCAAATATAATTGATCGCTGTAAGGGCTACGTGATGGACTTGCTCCAGCAAATTCTAGCTGAGAAAAGATGCATTGGAAATTACGGAAAGCGATTGTGGGAACTACGTATGCTTCTATCCAATTCAATTTGTAATGACCAAGATGATGGAGAATTTGTTTCAGATAGTTTTGCTAGAATAATATACAACAGAATCAACGAACTTAGCATTGAATATCGTCAGTATGGCATTGTAGCTGATTCACTTGAAGATTCCATAGAGCATGTGACCTCCCTTAAATCTCTTTGTGAAAATGTCCTCTCAAAATGTGCTGCCGTACAAAACAAATTACGCCCCTTCGTTGGTACTATTACTGTAAGAGGACATGGGGAAGGTTTAATTTCTTCCGAAATTCTGTCAGAAGCCTTCTCCCATCTAGAATGTATTCGAGAGATCATTGAAAATGATGCAAGAGAAAAATTTTCATCACAATCAATTTTGCAAAAGTCGTTGCTGCAATCAAAAGACAGTTTGAAAAATTGGATTGTGTTATTGAGAAACGAACTGGAATCATCCAAGTTAGAAAGTGAAAGAGTAATTAACCCTCTCGTGTTTCCTGAAGCTGTGGAAAAAGTGCTGGAGGCTATTTTATTATCATTCCAGCGTTTGGAGGTATTCAAGCAGGAAGGAGATGACGATGAAAAGTCAAAATCGGCGACAGAAAATCAAGATAATCTGACAGATCATGTCTTGATGAAGCGTTTGTCATGCTTTGATTTTGAACCGGTCCTTGAAAATGTCATAAAGAATCAAGTCAATTCTAAACATCGCTACGATGAAAGGACAAGATTATGAACGAATGAAAAGAATATTCCTGAGTGTTCAGCCTTTGCTGTCGCAATTTGGTTTGACGTTTCAATATTACCTGAAGCTTTTAGTGCAGCAACATCGCGCTACTTCAAAGCTTTTAAGTATTTTATCATCGATTTTTGCAACCTTGGGGCAAAAGGGATTTTGCCTCCCTTCGGATTACGAGAATGATGCGATGGAAGAAGGGCAAGAAATTGACGAAAAATCAGGGATGGGTCTTGGCGAAGGAGAGACCATTTCAGACGCAAAAGATGTTTCCGATAGACTGGAATCTGAAGATCAATTGGATGACACGATGAGACAAGGGGAAGAAATGGAGTCGGCGGACAAAGATGTGAAGGAAGATGATAAAGGAGTGGAAATGTCGGAGGACTTTGGGGGAAAGCAGCAAGACAAACGAGACGACAAGGGTGAGCGTGATGATGAAAAAGATGACGAAAGTGACGAAGAAAATGAGCAAGAAGATTTTGACAAGGAAATGGGTGACGTTGATGCGGAAGGAGAGAAAATTGATGACAAGGTTAGTTATGACGTTCCTTTGAAGATTCTTTCTAGTTTTAGTGTCTGTCCAACAAACTAATTTTGTGTTACATTTCACGTTTTATAGCTTTGGGGTGGATCAAGTGACGAAGAAGAAGATGATGAGTCCAAAGAACAAAAGAAGGAAGATGGAAAGGGAAGTCGAGAAAAGGGTGAGACAGAACTTGCCTCAAAGAAAGATGAAAGTCAAAAGGAAGGTGAAAACGACACTCAAGACATCGAAGACTCGCGAAACGAGCAAAATAATAAAAATTACGAGGACGGGGACGATGATGAAGAACCAAACGATGATCAGGTAGATCCATACCACGGCCAAAATGCGCCTGAGGAGGAACCTGAGCCCTTAGATCTTCCAGAGGATCTTCAACTTGATGACGCCGAGGCAAAAGAGGATAAAGAAGGACAAGAGGAAAATCCTTTTGATTTAGATGCTCGAGATCGTGAGCTGCCCGAGGGCTTTGATGATGACGAAGATAAAGACGGTGATGAGGAACTGGAAGGCGAGAAACCTAATGAAATTTCTGATGATGAAGAGGGTGAAAGTGGGCAAAATGATAATATAAACGTGGAAAGTGCACAATTGGATAAAGAGGAAAAAGATGAAAAGAATGAAGATGGAGGACAAGAAGAGATGGAAGTTGACGTGGATGGTGAAAAAACACAAGAAGAGGAAAAGAATGAAACTTCAGAAACGGTAGATGCATCCACAGACGACTCTAAATCAGCAGAAGAGCGTCCTGAGCCATCTGCTGTTCCAACCCACAAGAAGGATGATCCGTCGAGTGCCCCAGCAGAGCAAGACAAAGACAAACAAAGCCTCCCTGTACCAACAGAAGAAGAGGAAAATCCATCACAATCGGATGAGCAAGCTGCGGGGCAAGTTGAAAGCAAGGATGGACATGGCCATGAAGGAAAGTCTTTGAATAAGGATATGACTGAAACAAGTGAAAACAGGAAAAATGAAGAAGCATCGCGCAAGCCAGGTGAAACTGATTCCAAAAGATCTCTAGCTGAGCAGTCTGATTCTTTCAAGGATCAATTGAAGAAATTGAAGACAGTGGACAAGTCCGACGATAATCAACTTATAGATGAGGCAGCTCAAGATGACAACGATGGAGAAACTGGACAAAAGTCCGCTGAGCTTTATCAACATATTGAGTCTGCAGAGAAAAAAGATGCCTTGACTATCGACAATGCCACAAAGGAGCAGATGGAGAAACAGAAAGGTGTGCAGTTAGAAGATGATAAGGAGAAAACAGAAAATCCGAAATTAGACGAATCGGAAGAAAAAATGGAAGTTGAAGGCGATGAAGAGATTGCAGAAATTTCTGAAGGTGAGCACGATAAAAATGCACCAGATTTGATTCGTGGACTCCCCGAAAACAAAAAGAACAAAAAAGACAAACGAAGTGAAGAACCGACGCCTGGCGACGAACAAGCCGAGGTGGAGGGTGAAATGGTTAAGACTTCAAGTGTTCAAAGACCGGCAGATTCATTCAGCCATACGAATTTAGAACTGTTGAAAGAAAACATGGAAGTCAAGGGAGAGCTCCTCGAACCCATGGACGTACAAGAAATGATTGTTTCCAATCAGAACAACGCAGATACAAGTCAGTCGCTTGTTGAATGGCACGACTTGGAATCAAAGACTATTTCTTTTTGTACTTTTTTTGTGCAATTTTAAGGCCAAAACAAAAGCACTCGTTTTAAATCAAACGTACTTATTACTCATTTTAGATGGCGTTCTCTGCAGTGGCCGTTGTAGCTCGTGCTCTGAGTCTTCTTGAAGCCGGGAAACTTGCTGTAGGCTCGTTTGGGGAAGATTTTAAGCTCATCCATTCTTTTGACGAACCCTTCACCGAGACTTCTGGTGCTAAAATTATTCAGCAATTTACTTTCGCACAGAAGCGAACGCGAGTAGCACAATTGATGCAATATGCCACAGCACTCTTCACTCATTCGAAAACAACCTTATCTGCATCCAGCACTCTTAATCCAGAGGTTGCCCAACTGATGATAATCATTTCTGATGGTCGGGGAATCAATAATGAGGGTGTCGACATCACCAAACGAGCAATTATGAAAGCAAGGGAGCAGAATATTTTCATCGTCTTCATAATTGTCGACAATCCCGACAATGCAAGTTCAATTTTGGACATACGACAACCAGTTTTTGGCCCTGACAATAAAGTAGAAATTGTTAGGTACATGGATAATTTCCCCTTCCCATTTTATTTGATTCTAAGAGACATTTTGAGTTTGCCGACAGTCTTGTCCGATGCTTTGAGGCAGTGGTTTGAGCTTGTCACTTCAAGCGATAGG
>JAHZMX010004748.1:0-10655 GCA_027743895.1 Seira musarum
ATTTTAATTAGTCATTAGAATTGCACTCAAAACTGATTCGAGAAATTCGATATATCTTACTACACAGACAAAACTTTGAGACTTACAGAATCCTTCGTTTTTAAAAATTCGATAAAACTAATTAAATCTCAAGATTCAATGAAATGCCAATCCCTGTAGCCGCTGAAATGTGTTGTACAAGCAATTTTACATTTAAACAAAAACCCTTTAAACCAAGAAATGTGAAAGAAACCGTACCTACGGATGTTATAGGCTCTGAAAATGTTTTCCAGCCTGAATGCAGATTGCGGGTCTCCCCCTTTGCATGTAAGCTTACATTTTCACAAAATCAAACACGAAACTCATTTTAAGCATGTTAAGCTAGCCAAGGAGAAATGTTCCTGCAAAAAAAAAACAGTACTTGTGCTTTCTCCACTTGAGTTATGTTTTGGCAAGTGAAAAGCCATAGCATGACAAGTCATGTCCATGGGAAAACAGGTAAGTTGCGGATAACTTGACTTTGACATTGTCCGGTTCTGATACATTTGTTTACCAAAATGTCGTTGGTGTTGATTGAATTGTTTCGTCATGATAATACACTTGCAATTGCCAATTCTGTGTATTTCTTCAGTATTTCGGTTACATAAAAACTTGCTGGATCTGACAATGAGCTAACCTTTACTATGAACAATCTGATATTGTTTTCACAAGATGTACATGTTTGCACAGATTAAATTTAAATTTTGCAAATATCAACGTGGAGCAAAGCTGTAGAATATACTTATTTATGAGCTGACTTGTGAACGTACTGAATCTTTTAATTTTATGTTAAATTTCTTAAAAATTGAATCAGTGAAACATTTTAAGGGTCTATAAATCCGCAAGAAAGTGTAATGCCCTTCTCATGACATGAACACTCCTTGAGCCAAAAGGCAAGCAAAAAATGTTAATAAAGGAAACTTGCTGACTTGGCAAACTGATCTCGGGATAGCCAGGCCTGGGAGAGATTCTGTCGGGCAAATGCTGTTCGGTAATGTGAATGCGGGTTTCCTGTTCAATTGCTACTGCAGCATAAGCACAACTTCCCAACTGCAAAAACGACAAGCCACTAAAACTGCATCTAGCTTTCCAAAGGGAAAATGTTGCAGGGGCAAAAAATACTTTCTCCGATTTGAGTTATGTTTTGGCAAGTGGAAAGTCTAAACAGGAAAAGTCAAGTCCAAGGAGAACAAGAAAGCCGCAGAGAATTTTGCCCGAGGCTGATCGTAAGTTTGACTTTGCCAGGTCTGGATACATTTGTTTGCCAAATGCTGTCATTCGTGCAGATTGAATTTGATTGAAATAGAATTGCAAAATATGTAATTTACTTCATGCATTGCGTGTTTTGTGTTAATTTGTGAAATTGTTGAACCTTGACTTGGTTTCAATGTTTCCATCATCATTTATTGCTGCTTTGATTTTGGTTTTCGTTTAAATATTTTTAATTTTTTTAACTAGCTAATTCATTTATTTACATAATCCATCAAAATATTCACTTTTAACAATTTTGTTTCCGTAAATTTATTTTTACAGTGGGTTGCATTGACGTAAATACAGTTTCCACAAAACGCAGCTCACTCCACTCTCAAGTTAAGTAAGCTCCTAATTAAGGAATGTCACCTCTGCGTCTGCCATAGAATGGAAATGCCCAGCAAAATTCAATGAAAATTATTTAGCAAAGTATTTATGTAATTGATTTATTTCGACTAAATACCGGAGATATTCAAATTGGTTTTCATACGACGTGAAAGCTATCACAAAACTGAATAAACCATATCAACTTCAATCTCATTGAAGACCGAGTAAAAGTCTGATTCAAAATACCCCATAATACACTTTGAATGGCTTGAAAAACATAAAGTTTCAGTCTGCCTTGTAGGGAAAATACCGTCATCTTTACAGACGTGTATAATTTGTATGCGTCAAGAAAACTTATTTTACAAATAGTATTTAGATTTGTATTGACTTGAATTGTAATCCGTCAAATTCATCGAATTTTACTGATATGGGTCCGGTTCTTTGAAAGAAATCGACATTCCGAAAGCGCAGCAAGATGAATATCATCGAGTGTGTTCGAAAGCTCTAATATTTTAAGGCTATGCCTAACTACATGTATTTCCATTCCAATGGCGTATTCCGTCGTAAAGTAATAAAAATCAATGAGACTGTGTGCCAACAATAAGTATTAAAACGTAGTTGAATTATTAATGGTTTAGAGGGAAAAACTTTGCACTTGATTTCCTACCATCGCCGCTTGATAATTACCAATAATGAATCGATTTTGCTCTCACATTATATGCTGTTTTGAAACACGGATTTCGTAATAATAGAATGAGAAATTAATATTTTTTTTATAAAATGTTTTAAGAAATGCTTGGAGTTATTTTTACCGAAAATTTCATAAAAATCGGTCGTGCTTGTTAGGAGGAGATCTAATTTTAATTAACATGTAGCCTTATGGGAAATTCACTTTTTTTTAGATCTTCTCCTTCAATTCATAACCGAATTGTCTCAAAATTACGGGACATATTCTAGAAAGTATTCTCTACGACTTTTATAAAAAACATTGTCAAAATCTTTTCCAAATCCTCAGAAATTAATTACTTTCACTCTTTATTCTCTATTCTGTCCATGTTAAAGAATTTCGAATTCAAAAATCCCGCTAATTTTTTAGTCATTGCCTCAAGTACAACGTTTTATTTCATTGCATTAAAATAATTATATCAATAATTATGTATCCCTTGTCAGGGAATACAAATTAAATATTTAAAAACAGTAATGTCACCAGATTTGTTTGAGCAATGCGCTTTCATCAAACTTTCACCATGTCCAGCATATATATATTACACAGATCCACAAATTCGAATTTTACGTGTGTAATGAATTGAGAAAATGTATGACGGGATTTAATGTGAAAAGCACATTAAACCTGTCTAGTCATGTCAAAAATATTTATTTATCCGTCAATGTTTGTTTGCATTTACCTACGGCGCAACTTGTTTAGCACTTCCCCGCTTACTGTGTCAATTTTCATAATTTTTTAAAAGTTGTATTCAACATTCGCTGTAAACGAATTTTGAATTGAAGTTTATTAAGAATAGTTTCATTCCGAGGAATTTCATTTGAGTATGGTATAATCTGCGATCTACGATAACTTCATATTCTATTATTTCACCAAACTTTCCTGCAGCAAAGTGGACCTACTGCTATTTGAAACTGCACGAGTGCAGTGGACTTTAAATTAGACGTGTCAAACACATTTTCTAGTCCCCCCTAATCGCGTATACCATTCATACTGTCTTGATCAGCTTTTTATGCTGGTTAAGAATCCGTTGGCTAAATACTGGAGACATTTAAGAGTAATTTTTATTTTTCATGAAAAACATGGATTTGGATGAGGATCGACATCACTATACAAAGGAGGATAGACGCTAACAAGGGAACCCCCCGAACTGTACCCCCTCAATCGCATATAAAATATATTTATTCTAGACCAGTGCTTTGCTCCGATTACGAATCCACTTTTAGTTTTTTGTTAAAATGTTAGAGAAGTTTTTAATTCTAATTTTTGCTTGGTTTTCCATGTATTACGTTTCCGCTGATGGGTAGTTTTTTAATTCATCACAAATGCTTTGTATAAATTTTTCAGAAATTTTGCCTTCCTCAAAGAGTTTCTCTAATGTCAGCAACCTCCCTTGGAGCATAAACATGGGAATTTTGGTGAGACCGTAATTGGCATGACAAAACTTGTTTTTTAGGGAGTCTGAAAAATAGAAAATAAATTGGTGTAAAAAAATTGTTCATTGCGCTCACAAGGGAACCACCTGAATTGTACCACCTCAATCGCATATAAACAATTATTAATCTGGGCCAGTTTTTCGCGCTGGTTACGAATCCAAATTTAGTTTTTTGTTAAAATGTTAGAGAAGCTTTTAATTTTTGCTTGGTTTTCCATGTATTACGTTAGCATAGAGCTTCGGTCGGATCACCACCATCACATGGATTCACCAACATTGGATTTTTGAAGAATGTGCGCAAATCGACCGACCTTCTCCCACTTCTAACAATAAGAGATGACATATTATCAACATGTCAGTGAATTTCTGTAGCGACGTGAGAAACTGAAAGCGGACTCGTAATCAGCGCAAAAAACAGGTTGAGACTAAATATATTTTATATGCGATTGAGGGGGTACAGTTCGGGGGGTTCCCTTGTAAGTAGTCATTTCCATGCCAAAATTTACGTTGGTGACGTTTGCCTGCCATTTTCGAAAAAGATGCCCCCACTGAAACCTGAATATTTCAAAAGAGACCAATCCTGATTTTGGTCTTAAAAAATTCGCAATGGCCGAATCTACTTGTGTACCAATTTTCGTGATTGGTACACAAGGCTCTTTTGAGATATTTAGGATGGCCTAGATATGACTACCTAGCGTCTATGGTCCTTTAGTGGAGTCATCAGTGATAACTCATCACGTTTTTCATGAAAAATCAAAAATATAAATGACTCTTAAAAATCTCTGGTATTTCGACAACGGATTCATAACCAGCATAAAAATTTGATCAAGACAGTACGAGTGGTATATGCAATTAGGGGGGACTTGAAAATGTTCCCTTGTTAGGTTTTTTCCTTAAAACAGTCAGGATCAGGAGCAAAAAAACATCAGGATTTCAAGCAGGAATTTGATGATTTTTAGCATCAGCAAAATTTGTTATTTTCAGTAGGCAACACTGATGCTTATCAAGTTTTTGTGAAACAAGTCGATGTTTATTTACGCGTTTTGTCATCTCACAAGACTTAGCCCATGTCAAATCCTTGCCACTTTGCCTGCTATCCTTACTGAATTATGGAGTTCTTACTGCACGTGAAGTAGTGAATTCCTGATTAAATAACTCAACGCATGTGTAGTTGTATAACTTGAACATAAACACGGCTTCGACAAGAAATGCAATATTTTATGGAATGTAAGACTTGTTTAAGCAAGACATACAGGCTTGGTTTACTGCCTTATTTGGTGAAACAAGAGATTAGGAATTTGCAATTTGCTGACAGGTGGACCGGTGTATTCTTAAGACAAATTAATGTCTAAATTCGTGAAGGAAAGTGACTTTGAAAACAAATATGCTTCAAAATGCATGACTTCATGAAATGTATACCGTATTTACTTGAAAAGAGAACATGTCAAAAATTTTTAAATAAAAATGCTGTTTTACGAAGCGCCAAGGGCAATCGTAAGTAAAATCAAATCAAATAAATCCCATTTGAAATGTTTTGAGTCCAGTTTTACATATTATACTTGTTTTGTTCATAGACTACAATAACAAGCGACCTGTATATACACTTAATTTCATTTGTTCAATGAGAGACGGGAACAAGTCGTAAAGATTGTAACACAATCTGATTATAATGAATTATTAGTCAAAAATATACAACAAATTTAAATTGTTTGATAAAAGCGATAAATGGTCAAAAAATTACTCGTGATTCCTAGTTATTCAGAAATTCAATTACGACGTAACGGCTTTTTAAAGTCAAAGCCAAAACTTTGGATAGTATATTTTTCCTGATTTATGTCCGAATACAGATTTAGCCTTAGGCCTTTTATTTGACATATTGCAAATAGCACAATTAAAAACTGAATGAGTAGAAAATTATGAAAAAAATCATCAGGAGTATCTCAAGATCAATATTTGAAAGAAAATGACTGGTTAAATGTTTTGGCTAATCTCCAATTCATGCATGACCCATGAAAAGTCTTGAACATGAAATTGTTGTATGGAATAGAATAGAATAGAATAGAATTGAGTTTATTGTCATCCACGGTACCTTTTACAAGAATTTAAACCGGTGACATAATAGAGTTCATTACAAGTCAAAGAATGCAACAGCATAAAAACTCAAAAAATTGGATGATGCTGTCGCATTTCTAAATGCAACAGCATAAATCAAGCTCTTTCACCCCACATTCCAGAATCCAAC
This sequence comes from Seira musarum, assembly GCA_027743895.1. Taxonomy (NCBI): domain Eukaryota; kingdom Metazoa; phylum Arthropoda; class Collembola; order Entomobryomorpha; family Entomobryidae; genus Seira; species Seira musarum. The sequence continues at coordinate 5,998 of JAHZMX010004748.1, forward strand.
CAATTTATGTATGGTCAATTTATGTCATTCATTACCCAGGCTAATAGAATAGAATAGAATTGAGTTTATTGTCATCCACGGTACCTTTTACAAGAATTTAAACCGGTGACATAATAGAGTTCATTACAAGTCAAAGGTATTTTACAAACAACAAATATGACTAAAGTACACCACTCAGTCAATTACATACATACATATATATTAAAAGTTTACATTTAATTACTTACATGACTCATATATTATATAAAAAATACGCAGCCATACTTCGTTTACTCTACAAGGTATTGTTATATTTTTTTTTTTTTAACCGCTGTTATTTATCACAGCTTCAATGCATTCAAGATATCGACAATGCTCCTCATCTGATATGTGGGTCACGTATTTTTCTTTCTGTTCATTGAGCAAAAACGATAAAAGATGCCTCTTAAACAATCGTAGCGAATGCACCTTATTTGTCACGTCAGACGGTAGCTTAAGCCACTGAAGAATGCTGTCGTGCTTAAAGGAAAGAGAGCTACGATCATGGCCTGCAGATATTGAAGGTTTTGAGTATGACCTGCTTCTTGTCTGTTTTGTTATTGTGGAGGCAAAGTTTAGCAAAGTAAAGCAAGTAAAGTAAAGCTAAAAACTATATTACATTAATTTCACCTCATATGTCAACCATCCAGAATCTACTTAAGAAATACATTTACGTTCCCAGGTGGGGAAAACAAACTGCCGCTTATAGCTGTATAATAAGGTATGATTATAAATCAAGTCGTTGACCTAACTCAATGTCAATCTTTGCTTGTTTATCACGTAAGGAGTTTGTTTTCAAACATGTCATACAAGCTAGTTCAATGTGCGCAATTAAATTTAAATTAGGAATATTCTTAAACCAGCTCATATTAGCTGGAAAAGGTGAACATAAATTAGAATTTATTTCAAAATTTAAAAAAACTTTTCAGAATTTGCTTCCAGTACACAGGTCACAAATGATTCGAAGTCTGCATTCGAAGGCATTTTACGACGTATTGAATTTGCTGAAGTCTACCAAAATTGATTTATAAAAACAAGGCAGTACAGCTTCACTAAAACTTAGGTCCATCTGTCTTATCACTTACTTCACCAACTGCTCGGATCCAATCATTGTCGCCCACTGGTGATGAATTTTACATGTGGCAGTGGAACATAAAACACGAAAGTCATTTTTGGAGTCCACGTTCGAATAGAAAGTGCCCAAAGTGCATCTCACTACGGAAGCTCATGAACTGATAGGCGAACTACGACAAGTGAGGTATCAAGTCTGGGGTAATTCGTAGCGTCGATTATGAATCCGGTGTCATCTAACCGTCAATGGCACTCCCTGAATTGATTTTTGTAACTCAATATCTATTTACATACAAACCAACACATTTTTACTGCCAAGATACCATTGTAATAGCTCAATTGAATGCTTCCGATGCATTGAGCAAGGTGGTTACTCTCATCTTTTTGAATCTTTTAAACTTTAAAGGCAAACGAGAGGGTTAAACTGTTTCAATGATATATTGTCGTACATGCTAGTTATTAAAACAGTTTACCCTTCCCTCTGCTGCGGCAAAAGGCAATACAATTTTAAAAAACTAAAGTAAGAATTTTTTCCAATGCTTTAGGAGCTTTCGATTGAGCTACAACAATGGTATGCTGGCAGTAAAAATGTGCTGGTTTGTATGTAGATTGGCACTGAGTTACAAAAATCAATTCAGGGAATGCCATTGACGGTTCGATGACACCGGATTCGTAATCTACGCTACGACTTACCCCAGACTTGGTATCTCACTTGTCGTAGTTCGCCTATCAGTTCATGAGCTTCCCTAGTAAGTTTAACCTATTAAATAAACGCAATATTTTTCCTACGTGTAGCTGTGCACTGCATGAGTCAGTGGAGGAAGAAAGGAGGAGTTTGCTGTGTTTTACACAAAGTATTAATGAGTGGAATAGAAAAGGAGGATAACTGTGTTGCGCTATGCTTCTTTACTTTGCTGCGTTTATCACGCATGCTATGCGAGTGAGTGCATGAGAATGATGAGATGAATAACATCAAGGGTAATCGCAATACCCATACTGGTTAATAAATGTTATGCTAAATTTAATTCATATGCTATATTAGGGGCAACATTGGTTTCCCGAACATGGGGTTTGGCATTACTTTGCCTAGCATGGGGTTTAGCTTTGGTCTGGTTAAAATCGGGTTAAGCATTTGTATGGCTAATATATGTTAAGCACTAGCTCGCCTAATATAGGGCTTAGCATTGCTTTGCCTAACATGGGATTTAGCATTTGTTTAGCTTATATGGAGTTTAGCATTGACTTGCCAAATATGGGGCATAGCATTGGTTTGTCTAAAAAGAGATTTAGCATGGCTTTGCATAACGTGAAGTTGAGTATTGGTTTGACTAACATGGGGTTTAGCATTGGTCTGGTTAAAATCGGGTTCAGCATAGGCTTGCCTAACATGGGGCTTAGCATTGGTTTGCCCAACATGGGATGTAGCATTGGACTTGTTAATGTAGAGTTTAGCATTGGCTTGCCTATACGGGGCTTAGCATTGGTTTGTTTAGCATAGGGATTAGCATTGGTCTGGTTAAAGTCGGGTTTAGCATTGGTTTGCCTAACATGGATTTAGCAAGGCTTTGCTTAACATAGGGTTGAGTATTGGTTTGCCCAACATGGGGTTTAGCAGCGGTTTGCCGAACAATGGGTTTAGCAAGGCTTTGGTTAACGTAAGGTTGTGTAATGGTTTGCCATGGTTTTTGGCATTAGCTTGGCTAACATGGGGTTTTGTATTGGTTTGTCTAACACGGGATGTAGCATTGGTCTGGTAAATCTAGGGTTTAGCAATGGCTCGCCTAACATGGGGCTCAGCATTAGTTTGCCTAGCATAGGTTTAGCATTGGTCTGGTTAAAATCGGGTTTAGCGGTGGGATAACTTTTATTGAGTAAACCGTTGGCTTGCCTAACATTAGGCTTAGCATTGGTTTGCCCAACATGGGATTTGGCATGGCTTTGCTTAACGTAGGGTTGATTATTGGTTTGCCTAACATGGGACTTAGCCTGGGTTTGCCAAGCATGGGATTTAGCATGGCTTTGCCTAAGATAGGCTTTAGCATTGGTTTGCCGAACATGGGATGTAGCATTGTTCTGGTCAATGTAGGGTTTAACATTGGCTTGCCTAATATGGGGCTTAGCATTGGTTTGCCTAGCATAGGGTTTAGCATGGCTTTGCTTAACATAGGGTTGAGCATTGGTTTGCCGAACAAGAATTTTAGCATGGCTATGCTTATTATAGGGTTGAGTATTGGTTTGCCCAACATGGGGTTTAGCAGCGATTTGCCGAACATGGGGTTTTGCATGGCTTTGCTTAACGTAGGGTTGAGTAATGGCTTGCCATGGTTTTTGACATATGTTTGGCTATCATGGGAGCCCAACATGGGATTTGGCATGGCTTTGCTTAACGTAGGGTTGATTATTGGTTTGCCTAACATGGGACTTAGCCTGGGTTTGGCAAACATGGGATTTAGCATGGCTTTGAATAAGATGGGCTATAGCATTGGTTTGCCGAACATGGGGTGTAGCATTGGTCTGGTTAATGTAGGGTTTAGCATTGGTTTGCCTAGCATAGGGTTTAGCATTGGTCTAGTTAAAATCGCGTTTAGCATTGGTTCGGCTAATATAGAGTTTAACATGGGTTTCCCTAACATGGGATTTAGCTGGGCCTTGCTTAACGTAGGATTATGTATTGGTTTGCTCAACATGGGGTGTAGCATTAGTTCGGTTAATGTCGGGTTTAGCAATGGCTTGCCTAACATGGGGCTTAACATTGGTTTGCCTAGCATAGGGTTTAGCATTGGTCTGGTTAAAATCGGGTCTAGCAATGGTTTGTCTTATATGGAGTTTAGTAATGCCATGCCGAACATGGAGTTTAGCATGGCTTTGCCTAAGATAGGGTGGAGTATTGGTTTGCCCAACACGGGATTTGGCATGTCTTTGCCTAACGTAGGGTTTATTATTGGTTTGCCTAACCTGGGACTTAGCATGGGTTTGCCAAACATGGGATTTAGCATGGCTTTGCCTAAGATGGGGTTTAGCATTGGTTTGCCGAACATGGGGTTTAGTATTGGTTTACCTAACATGGGATGTAGCATTGGTCTGGTTAATGTAGGGTTTAGCATTGGTTTGCCTAGCATAATGTCGCTGAGCGAAAAAAGCATGCCCGAAAACCAAGAATAACTATTCTTTGGATTCAAAATTAGTTAGAGTTAGCATAGTTTATTTCTTTTATGAATTTCCCTTTAGTACGTAAGAATGAGAATAAGCTATGTTGTGGTGATGGGTTTTGTCACGATAATGGCTTACCGTGACAAACCAATATATTGCATAGGTTTAGTTCGAGTGTGTATTGCTTGCATGCCATAAAACAGGTAGGATAGGTAGTCTTTGTTTTGTTCTTGTTTAGTTTTAGGATTACCGTGACTAATGGCCTTTTAGTATGGGATTACCGTGAACAATGTATTTTATGCATGCATTACCGTGAACCATGGGTTCGGTAGCGTAGACGACAGGAGCCATTGAGTAGACATTTTTGAGGCAAATGAAGCATCAGGCGTGCAAGCAAAATAGGAGAAAAAGAGCAAGGT
>JAHZMX010004750.1:0-10272 GCA_027743895.1 Seira musarum
GTGTCATCCTCAGTACGCAAGGAACCTTTGTTCCAAATTCGAGGTCAATCGGTGACCTTTTTCGAAAGTTATCGTGTACACGGACAGGAGGACAGACGGACAGACGGTCACATCATTCTCAATACTAGCTTCGCAAGCTCAGCTACGTAATAAAGCACATTTTCACGACAAGTGTGTGTCATTTTTGGTAATAATCTTTTCGTTGGATTTTCGTTAACGCAATGTCTTCGTTACATAACTGATAGGATGAAAGAGAGAGTCAAACAACCAGGAGAAGGCAAGAGACAACTCACACGAAAGTGGATAAACATACCTGGTTTACTCATTCAACCAGTTCATTGTCAATGTTAATGTCACCACATAAATGTGTATTCATAACGATTGCAGCCAACGAAGTGCAAATACCTCCGAAGAGATAAATCCACCCTGCCATGTAACAAAAATTAAATAACCTAGTCTTTATGTTGAACGCATGTTCAAATTCAGATTTGTGATTTACAGCGGAAATTTGTGCAATTCACTAATAAATTAACTTTTCATGTACTTAATCTCATTCTCATTTATTTCCGGCAGAGTCTAGCCTTGAATACAGAACTTATCTCTCATAGTCGCGTATCTTTCATATCTTTCATAGTTGTCTTTGCATAATGCATTTGCAATAAAGCTGTTAAACAGCGATAACGACGTAACTGAAAGCGTTAACAGCGAGAGACTTGTCCCCATGATACTGTGTAAATGTTTGCCAAGTTCCATAGGCTTTAAAGAAAAACAGCTCCTGAACTTGAACCCCCAAATTCAGCCCGTTAAAAGCATTACAAATTACAACATGTTTGAAAGAAAAGAGTTTGTTGAGACATGTCGACTGAGATGTCACTTGACCTGTTTTATAAAAACGATTTAACCGGTATTTTAGTCTCGTTCTAGGTCATTATGAAGAGGTTCATCAAAGCATTTCATGTCATAGCAATTGCTTTCTGACGAACCATTCTGCTTTCTGTATTACTTGACACATCAATCAAATCCAATATATGTTTCTTACCGATAACGTAATTGGTGGATTAAAGAAAACTAAATTTCAAATTGCCGCTTTTTACCATAATTTTGACTACGTAGTCATTAAGCATTTTAGCTCAACTAAAGTGAAGAAATTTTTACTGTTTGAAGAGCCAACCCCAATAATTGAAATCTGAATTTTATTTTAATGCTACTAAAAATTGCGTACATTTTGTGTAAACAATTCATAAAAAAGCTGAGCGTCTGAGTGTGTTAATGAGAGCGGACTGGTTTCAAATAAATTCGGTGAAGTACAATAACGTCGTTAAGCTTTATTGACAAATGATGCCAAATATTTTATGGACAGATGATGTGCCGTGGAGTGGATGATTTAATTTACGACACAAATAAATATGAAGCCTACGTCCAAAAATGTGGACGGCTAGTCGGCTGTTTTGTTCAAGCATTCTCACTAATTCAAGGCACGACCTTAACAGATTATGGGTATTAGTTGCCCTTTTTCACAGGATTTAAATCGGCCCTGTATTATCCTTTTGTGATTCGAGGAACTTATCAGAAGGTGACATGGAAAGCTGGGTGTTACTACATTCATACAATAAATTTTGCTAACACAATTCTATAAACATACGTACCTTACGCTTTGAAGTACTGCATCATGATTTTTTTATAATTACGGATACGTCCGCTTTCGTATTTCATCAACTGAACAAATTTATTTAATGATTGTCCAACAAACCAGTAATGCGCATATTGTTTAATCGCTATAAGATATTTTCTCGGGCCTTTTTACAAATCAGTAAACGCTTTCGAAAGGGACTTTGTTATAAATTTAAGAAACACGTTTTTTTACTAAATTTAAATACACCACTAAATAAGTCAAACTTGAGGTAGTTCCCATAACAAAATTAACAATGGCGAGTATTGAAGATCTTTTAAAATACCCTGCATTTATTTTGCTAACTGCAGCAGGAATTGTGTTTTTAACGTACGCAAATATCAAACCCACACCTGCTTACCATATCATTTCTTCACCTCACACACAATCGCAAGAAATTCCACGTTATCAAAAACAATTGAAAGTGGAGTCTGGTGAAGGTATTTCGTCATTACTGACAACAGAAAGTAACGAAGAGGAAAATGTACGGGTAGACAAGCGGATAAAAAGCATGTTTACTTTGCTAAACGAATCACTATACACATTAAGAAATTTTCCAATTCAAGCGTTTACACTGGACGGGAAAGTTCCAAGTATTAACCAAAGCTGTGCAACTTTTCCCACACTTTATAATATCAAGTTTGATAACAATTGGCAGGTAACTGAATTTTTTTAGAAAATGTGCATAGAAGAAGTATCGGTAAATTTTTTATGCATGAATTTAGATACTGCACACGCCAAAAGGAACTGCCTATATTTATGGCGCTTATTACGACAATCGAAATCTGACCATTACTGCACCAAACATGGCGGGTCCCGTTATAAGGATTTTAGGAATGATGGATACCAATTTACGGTCAGCAAAGTCAGTGAGATATTATTGCCAATTGTGGTTTGATAGAACAAAGGAACCAATTATTTCACCGGTAAGTTTCCCGAATTGTACGAATTATGAAACCATAATAAATCCAAACTCTTGCCGACCATTGAAGCAATGACCTTCATTAAAATAATTTACGCTATTCATTTAATTTTAATTTTAGGTAATCGATAGAAAATTCTACTGGCAATACACGAAAGGCAAGCTTCAAATGTTCCTCTTTACCTGCAAATCATCGAATCCCTATGACAACCAAGTGCCATCATCAGTCAGTATCGTGAAATACAAGTATCTCGCAATGCTTGATCCAGACGAGACTATAGTCCCACTAAAAACGCTAAATTACGTAGAGCTGACAACTCAGCTTCAAACTGAATACGGAAACGAGTTTAATGAATTTACTGCCTTCTGCTTTCGAAACACTTATTTCTTCAGTAAATATATGAAAAACAAAAAATGGTTTCCAAACATTCCAAAGTTTATGCACGAACTTCAACATGTGTACAGATCAAGGAATTATACGGATAAGAGATTAGCTTCTAAATGCTTTCATAACACGGACCGGGTTATCACCGTTCATAATCATTTCCCTGTACATTGTTATGAGAAATGTAAAAACCTGTTTTTGGATACTGATGTTGCCCAATTGCAACATTACAGGCAAGATTGCCCATCGGTAATTGAAAGATGTTCAACAAATTTTGGACGGAACCCTGTATTGGACAACAATCTATGGAGATTTAAGAAGGAACTAATTAATAAAACAGTTGGCGTGCTAAGAGATTTAGCATTTATTTCAGAAAGTTATGCAGACAAATCGTCAGCAGATGCACAAGATAGTTGACGTTTCAGAAAATTATAATAATAAAAATTGAATTTTACTCTCTTGTATTTCGAACGTATTGTCGTTGAAATTTAGTATCATGACTTTTCATTACTGTATTTAATAAAAGTTCTGAGCTTTGACATTAAATTCTCATAAAACCGCTTGTTCTTTATTCCCACGAAATTTCAAGCAATTTGCGCATTAATACGTAGGTAACAAGCAGTTCTACAAAATTCATAGAGTACACGATTTATGCATTAATATATCAGTACCAGACCTAACCTAATTATGTTGGAATTGTTCATTACTTATTTAACTGCCTCCACAAAGACGATGACCTAATTTTTTCACCTCAAACTAATCAGTTGATTCACGCATTTGATGGTAATTGATATATGAGCTTTTCCAGGTAAATGGGGCTGGTACATTGGAAGTCTTGGGCTGGTACATTGGATTTAACTGGAACTATATTGGGGCGGCATTAGTCGAATTGAACTAACAAGTACAGGTGTCATGCAACACTACGAACCGCAAAGTACATTTTAATCTCTTGCACAGACTTTAGAAAGCTCAGTAAACATAATTACAAGTTCACTCTACCGTCACGTCTTCCATTTTTAGCTAATTCGAAGTTTTTATCCTTGCCCAAATTTGGTTTAAATTGAAGGGAATGGGAATAACGAAATTTCGGAATACTTTTTAAATTTACAGTTGAGGATTAAGTGTGTCGGAAGTAACAAAGAAAAGATAAGAACTGCAGTCGGCGATTCCCCATGTGTGCAGGATTTACATATTAATTTATTTGCATTTTTTATTGGTCAAACACGGAATCGTAAAACGAAATATGTGAAAATTATCACCACATATCCTTGCCTTTGATTCAATACAACATTTCGTGTGGAGTGGTTGCATGCACAATTCGATGATTCAAACGCATTTCTCTACGGCTGTTTTCTCTAAGCGTATTTTTCAAAGCGTCAGCATGCCTCCACACAGAGGAAAATGTATACAATTTTGCTGGTGGATAGCATTTCTATTAATGTTTACTTATCTCTTCGTAATTAGAAAAAGTCACTTATCAAATCCTTCAACGGAGTCAGAAACTAAAGGAATTATGGAAGTTTTAAAAAACCTAAACTTCAAATGGGACATCGCAAGTTCGCAGCAAAAACCAATTGATCCAATTATTTTGAAACATTTACAAAAGTACAATCCTTCTGAACCCACTGATTATGAGTTTCATCCGAATCCTGCTTTAGCAAAACATAATCAAGAGTATTTTCTCAAAAATAAGAATAAGGACGTCATGGGAAAATATATTTACGATCGTCTAAATGGAAAGGTGACAAATTGGATTCTTTGAGAAATTTGTGAAAAATATTGGTGCATTTTAAATAAAATTTTTGATTTTAGAAAAGCGGATTTTTTATTGAATGTGGCGCCTACGACGGAGTTTACATTTCAAATACAGCTTGGCTTGAAAAGACTCACGACTGGACCGGACTTCTAGTCGAAGTAAATCCAAATCAAGTATCCATGCTTCGATCCCGAAATCGCAGAGCTTGGGTGGCAGATGTCTGTCTTTCACCAGAAATTTACCCCGTCACAGTGAATTTCACTTTGCTCGCAAATGGAAGATCTTTCCTGCCAAATGATGTTAGAATGCAAGAGCCTGGTACAAGATATGAGGTGACATGCTACCCATTGCACATGCTACTTGATGCTATAGGAGTATCGGAAGTAGATTACTTTAGTTTAGATGTGGAAGGTGTGGATTTACTAGTGCTGAAAACTATTCCATGGCACAGAATCAAAATTAAGGTAAAGGAAAAATTATTTCCAATCAAAACAAAACTAAACCTTCTTTTTTATATTACGCTTGAATTAATGTGAATTTCTGTGTAGCTCATCAGCGTTGAAATCCTCTCCCAAAAAGTGGATTTAGAGATTCAAAAGTACTTGGAAGCAGTCGGGTATCGTAAGGTCACTCACGTTGTGTCTAAATTAGATTATCTCCAAGACGATGTGTACGAACTTGTAGAATGATGATGTTAGTTAGCTAACTTAACAGTAAGATGTTCCAGGATCATCAAATAACTGCTAATTGTCGTTAAATGCATGAAATAAAATGAAAATGTGTTTATGGAAATAATTTGCCAAACTATGTGATATTGATTCCCAATAAAATTATCCGATAATTTGAGGACTTTGCTTTTTATTGAATTCGTTCTACACCCATTCACCATCATTAATAACTGTTTTGCATGCATTATTTTGAATGAACATCCAAGACTAGAAGAAAAGACAGTAGTAAACATTTAAAAATTGCATAATTTAAGCTAAGCATCCATGATTTTTGCTTCCATTTCCGTAAAGTTGCTCGAGTTCAGGGACGATTTTCTCCCTGATTAACCTTGACTGGGCTCCCATTCGACTTGTTCCTGATCCTCGTCTTTTTATTCCAGGTCGGTGAACGAGAAATGCATTGTCCAGTATGTGGAAATCATAATCAAGTAGACACATTACAAATCCCTGAAAATTGTAATAAATCAAGTTAATATTCCCAAACACTAAAAAATTAAAAGAATGTCTTTTCCAAACCTGCGTCATTTTATCCTTGCGCCCTTCCCATTTAAGCTAAGCATCCATGATTTTTGCTTCCATTTCCGTAAAGTTGCTCGAGTTCAGGGACGATTTTCTCCCTGATTAACCTTGACTGAGCCCCCATTCGGCTGGTTCCAGATCCTCGTCTTTTTATTCCCGGTCGGTGAACAAGGAATGCATTATCCAGTATGTGGAAATTATAATCAAGTAGACACATTACAAATCCCTAAAAATTGTAATAAAATCAAGTTAATATTCCCAAACACTAAAAAATTAAAAGAATGTCTTTTCCAAACCTGCGTCATTTTATCCTTGCGCCCTTCCCAGCTCAACCTCTCATCGTAAACGGGGTCATTATTAGTACCAATGAAAATTGGTTCCCAGTGACGAAATCTGCCTCGTCTTTTCCCAATATGGAATGTTCTCAATCCCGGCTCAACCTTTGCATTCGCCCATTCCTTTGCTTTAGGTAGGCTGTGACACAACTGGCAAGTGTGCTTGTGAAACGGAATAGCCAGTCTTTTCCGCAGCATTTCAACAATTTCTTGTTTCGTTTCCGGAAGTTTTGTGACGTTTTCGTGAAGTTCAAAAATTGATGATACGAAAACCTTTTTTGAGAATGTCTGCAAAACCGTATCATTTCTTTGAATCATTTGAAGAAAATCTGGAATTAATCCTGGACTTGGGTAGAGCTCAATATCTGATGGGAATACAAAATGGGTGAGTGCATTTTCACGTGCAACGTTTCTGCAAATGTTGACTGGATATAGTAGCCTTTTCAATTTTCTGTAAGACTTCTTCGTTTTGTTCGCAAAAATTTCCTTTTCTATTGTATCGCAGTCAATGGTAATGGTGTCAATATCTGAAGGTATTTCACCGGAAGGAAAATTATCATTGTCAAAGACCATGTGGAATGTGACCAGTTCCTTCACTAATGAAGTCGTGCATTCCCTTAAGAACTGAATTCGTTTCAAAGCATCTCCAAAATCTTCTCCTGGACAATATACTGAAATCGAAACAGGACCCATCCATCGTTCCAATAACGGAAAAAGGTTATCAAGGTATCCGTATTCCGAATGGGTTGTGTATGTAATGGACTCATCACAACGGTATGACCGTTTAGCCATAATGTAATTATGGAGCACATAATATTTGTCGCCCCGAGGGGCGTAATATCTTTGGGGTGACTTATCATAACAGGAAAATATTTTTGACACTTTAGGTTTACAAAACGACTTTGGTACTGTTTTCACGGAATACTGGTCGTGTAAGCCAAAGAGAACAATTGTGGTGCACATTGAGATTGCAACAAGTACCAAATATTTGCGAACATGATGGCTTTGATTCATCATAAAGTACTAAAGCAGTTTATAGAAAATTCTGCCGATTTGGTTTCGTTCTCAGGGCTCAGAGACGGCAGTTAGAATTAAAGACTCATGTATCTATACCTGTCGTCTATTTTTTAGCCTCAGTTAGTAATCTTGAACGCTGATCTGGAAATATGCAAACATTTTATTGCGCCAATACTGGCAAGAGCATCCATGCCGTACTTATTTGAATAAAAGGTGACCAAAAATGGGAAATTAGTGACGACAGAAGTTCCAATAAACTATTCCAATAAGTTCTATTCATTCCAATAGTTGCAAATATGAAACAGAAAGTCAATGTTGGATTCTCTAATTCAACCAAATTCATCAAAATGTCCACATAGTTCTGTTTAAGATATTACGGTATGCAAACAATGACGAATTTTCCTGTCGATTAAACTGTATCTCTGATGATAACCACCGACTTTTATTTGCCTTAATAAATGCTGTACAATGCTAATTTGAAAGGTGCAATAAAATGATGCATAGGAATCAAGTTTTATCAGATTTAAGTATCAGTATAACGCTTGTCTCTGTTAAGTTCTGAAAGTTCGTCATAAGCTTCATGAAAAATTCTGAACTTGAAGCTTGAGCAAAGTAAACGTTCTTAAAGACAGTTTGTTTAGACAGCTTATATGTGTGTTAGTATGCACTCAAAAAGCGAATACATAATTTTTTCATGTTTCAGGTGTAAAATTCTTTAAAAACGTTTTACCACCATAAACGCTTTTTTATTAGATTCTTTTCTACAACGGAACTAATTGTATGAAAATAGAGTAAAAATAAAAAGCATAGACAAAAAATAACAACCTTCAACTTTAATTCAATTACAAAGCCTACCAATGCTGTACATTATTTTAACTGGTTTTTAAATAATACAGTACGTGAGCTCGTGAGCAATTAAAGGCAATCAGTAACGGTTTGTGCAGTTGCTGTCTTAAATGGATTGCCAACTAAACCTGTTTTAGCGGAAATGCAGCTTTAGCTGAAGTATCAATTTAAAAAAAACTAACACATTTCTTGTACCAAACTTCATAATTCACAAGGTGGGCCAGCTATTGCGGTGAGGGGTATAGTGACTAAATATATTTTGGAAAAGTAAAATTATCGTTGCAAGCTGGACTACTGTAATCATCTAGGTTAACTTTGGATTTAAAATTTTCATTTGAGTTTGTGTTTGATTTATTTGTGTCGTGGGCATTCACGAAGTTCCACCATTTATTTAAATCTCTGTAAATTTTTGGCTGTGGTTTGTTTCTTTGTTGTATTAGAAGCTTACAAAGATCACACCACGAATCTATACCGTTAGGTGGTTCCGGCTTAACAATATATAGTTTCTTCCAATCAAAATATTTCAAATACTCTTCCGAATTATTTTCCAGATACAAAAGATAGTTTGACAGTCCTTGAACTGACGTAAAATTTTTTACGTCAATATAGGAATCGGGTGGCATAAAACTAGAATAGTTTGCTCCTCCATAGACAATTGGTATAACGTTGTGCTTTAAGGCCCTAAAAATCTTTTCGGTAACATAGTCCACGCACAATGAATTTTCAAATGACAGATAGAATCTATACTGTTCAGAAAGTTCAGAGAAGCATCCCCCATTTTCGCGAGTGCAGGAGTAATTTCCACATTTTCCATAAATGTCCACATCAGTAAATTTGCGTAGTTCTTCAACTAAATGCTCCCGATTTCCTTTAGTTTTACAGTGACTAACAATCCAGAATATGGACTTTTTCTTCTGTTTCTAGCTTTCCGCATTTAAGACGTTGTATGGTTTTTCCTTTCTATTCCTTTTGACTATTTGACCGTAAAAATGGTGAATGTCCGAGTCTCGTCTGGTTTTGTAAATAAATTACAGACAGCATTGATAAGAACGGATGACTAAATTTATTGCATTAATTAGTTGGTATAGACTAACCGACAAGTCATAGTCCAGTTAAAACGATTGTTAAATTTCGAAAGGTCTGGGCGAGGGTGAGTTGACGGGGATTCCTGGTTTACATATACCCAGATTTGTTGGGAGCGAATGTCAGTTGAAACGATTGGCATGTCCTTCAACCTAGTGACACAGACTGCGTTGGTAATGTGACAGTTTTAAAATTATCGTTTCAAATAAAGTACGTAAGATGTGTTGTAAAATAATTCTAATATCCCTCAAGTAAATTCCAACAGCGGCAAAAATTTGCAAATTGCAGCAGCATTAAAAATTTACCAATAGATTTCTTATATTGTGATAGTTTCATTAAAACTTTCAGCCAGTAAACATGAAATCACCGTAATTAATAAAAAGCAACATGCATATTCCTCTCATCAAAATATCTGGGTAAGGTTAAAACTGGCATAATTCAATCATTTTCATTATATCGTGATTAATTTTCTTTGTACTTAAAAAATTCAAAATCCTGAACTCCATTTTAAAAAACTGTAAGAGTTATTAACCTCCACCAAAAATTGAAAGTCAGAGACGAGCACTTCAAAACGTTCTAACGAATTTCTAAAAATTCAAGTCTAATCAAAAGCTGTGGACAACACATTTATTGCGCTTTAGAAATTCTTAGTTTTGAATCAGTTCACTTACGACATATTGAAGGCATGAAACAATATTGCGTCGCTCTTATTTGCACATAATCTGTTAGTGATTACTCGGCACCTTTCAAAACACGGTAATTTATTAACTGAAACGAGAAACTGTTTCCAAGGGTCACGCTTAAAAAATTTCGTCCAATAGATTACTGTGATTGTTTGATTTCCCCCATCATCACGGGAAACAATTAATTTGTTCTTCTTGTTTTCAAAAATCTTACATTTAACATCTTCCATGTCAGAATAAATTTTGGCAAATCGCAAGGGGTCGGAAGAGAGGGAAACATCATATATATAAGGAAATAGAGGTTTTGTTCAGCCAAAAACGCGCCCGGC
>JAHZMX010004753.1:0-52693 GCA_027743895.1 Seira musarum
AGAATTTAAAAAATTCATATTTAAACGCAAAAATTGTAGTCACCGGTGCGGGCCAGTGCCCAGCTCTAGTTTCCGAATTTCAGAAAATTTCATTTTACGCTAAAACAACGAAATAGTGGAAGCTGTAAATTTGTACATAGGTACTTTCGACCATGCTCTTTTCAATGGAAAAAGAAATTTTGAAATCGAAGGCGGCTTTAGTATGAACAATGCATTGTGAGTTGTAGTTGTACTGAGGTTTCTAGTCTACGCGAGAGGATGGGTAATGATGTGATGGACAAAACCAAACAATCGCGAAATTGCTATGCTGCCTTTTGTTGTATTTGTAGTGTAGTAGTAGTAGTGAAGAAGTCTGCCTGCCTGCTCGTCCGAAGTGACAAGATGAGCAGTGGCAACCAGAGAGTGAGAGAGATAAGTGAGGACGAAAAAGAGATTGAGGAAGCGCAATCACGAGTTCTTATGCAGAAAAAAAATGAAATCTAATCTAAAGCGATTCCTCAAGCGTTATCTGCGATTCTTTTCTCCCTGAAACAACACATGCTAATATCTGTAATTTTTTCCATAATAAATCATACCTCTTCAGTTTTCTCGCGCAGGTAAAATCAAAATATGGACAGGACATTTACGTTGCAAATGTGTAAGCATTACCAATAATAATAAGTGAAGTAGTCAGTAACAGTCACTTGACTCTTGAAATGCTGTTTGGGCAAAATATTGATGTAAGCAGGAGGTTGCTTTGGCTAATATCGTTATCGTTGCGATGCCTGCCTTGTGGTGTGAACGGGTTAAAGTTCTCAGAAATCGGAGTTACAAGAAATATAGGATATGGTTTCGTAGATCAAAGATGAGCAGAGAGGACAAGAATAAGAAAGGCTGTAGTACTAGTAAATATAAATACTACAACTTTCATAATAGAAAATGCTATTTTCTTCGTAGTAATGAGAAAATGTGGGCCGGGCTTATAGCTGTTGCTTTCTTATTGCGCTTTTGCTTGTTCGTATGTACAAGAAGAAGATTGAAAGTGAAGCGTATGAAAAAAAATGTGCAAATATAGTGCAAAAAATAAATGGCCTTCTTTTCTTTGCTAACTTGGAATGAAACGAAATGAAAATGGAATATGGAATAAAATAACTCGAAACAAAACAGGCATACCAGAGACACACGAAGCACATTGCTATTGCTATGCAGCTATACTACACCTAAATCATAATCCTAGGTAACTAAAATAAAGAATTGTAGCTGTTGCAGAAGAAGTTCTGAAGTTTGTAATAAAATAATAAACTAACATTTTCGAATGGTGTTATTAACTTCTAATACTGAAGCTAAACTGGAAGTAACATTGTAGACGGAACGAAAGTAACAATCAAATGTAGAGACAAGCAACACTAATGCGTGGAAGATGTGTTTTCACTCACCAAACTATTATGATGACTGATGACATGATGAGTACGATTTACGAATCGCAAAATCAATACACTGTACGTCTTTATAGCTGTATCAAACTTTCTCCTGCGTATTGCACCCAGTAACAGTAGTAATTGCTGCGGCTGCGTTGCTTAGATACCGCGCTTTTAGTTTTATATGAATTCAAAAAGTTTGGTCCTCCGCACGTATGAGCGTTAATCAAGCGCTGATTTTTTTTTTTGACATTCTCAGAATTCATTTAACCTAAAAATCTGGCTTGGCTAGCTATTTGTTTCTTTTTATTTTTTTTGAAATTGTAATACAAATACTACAAGAAGTAATACAAAAACTTGTAGTCAATACAAATTGACTACAAGTTTTTGTATTACTTCTTGTAGTATTTGTATTACAATTTCAAAAAAAAAGAAAAAGAAACAAATAGCTAGCCAAGCCAGATTTTTAGGTTAAATGAATTCTGAGAATGTCAAAAAAAAAAAATCAGCGCTTGATTAACGCTCATACGTGCGGAGGACCAAACTTTTTGAATTCATATAAAACTAAAAGCGCGGTATCTAAGTAACGCAGCCGCAGCAATTACTACTGTTACTGGGTGCAATACGCAGGAGAAACGTGGAAATTGCTTTCTCCCTTATTATTAAAACCTATCGTCTAGGTATTCAATGGTTGTAAAAATTCTCCGAATTCTCTGTTTCAACGTCTCTCAAGTCTACAAGAAAACAGTTCTTTGCAGTGGGGCCCACGAATTCTTCATATGAAAGTCATGACAATATGCATCCACGAAAATTGTAAGAAAAAGAGAATGAAGTACCACAAGCTTTTCCATTGAGAAAGGTTTTAACCGACAGCTGACGTTGACTGTTAAAAAATTTCGAATTTTTAAAGTATAATTTTATAACATCTTTTGAATGAGTTATTAGTTATCGCAAGCAATATGTTTCATACAAATGTAAACAGCATCCTGGCGTTCAGAACAGCGTCAAAAATTTCGAAATTCTAAACAGTTTTTTACTCAATTTTCTATGCGATTTCGTTTGAGCTATTAAAAACCATGTGCTGTCATTTGAAATAGTTTTCAATCTTTGACACTGCCGTTAATACTTGACCTAAAATTCTGAAAAGAAATAGAAGTCGTACTCAGTACACAGGGAACCTTTGTTCCGAGGTCAATCGGTGACATTTTTCGAAAGTTATTGCGTACACGGACAGTCACATCATTCTCAATACTAGTTTCGCAAGCTTAGCTGCATAATAGTATATGGTACCGAATATATACCTAATTGATAATACATATGCAAGTAGTACAATGCGATGGTGTGAATTGTTAAAACTTTCTTATAGAAAGGAAGAAAGTCAGTCAGCATTTCTTTCAATTCATCTTTCAAAATGTGTATTTTTTTTAAATAAATAATTCACAGATAAAAATCTGGAATGTTTTATTCCGGGGTATCCTCGCTCTCCACCAGTATTTCAAGTTGTAATATAAACTATTAAAATAAAAATACATTTGAGTAAAGAATAGATCAATGTGTACAATCTTAAACTGCAATTAATTAAGTTCAGTTCAGCAATTAAAACTAGACGACCAAAAAGTACGCTTGAAACTTGTGTAATACGTAATTAAAATGAATAAAAGACATTAACATCCACGATAGAGCTTCAAGACGTGTTTTACTACTTCTGCCTCATCTGAAATTTTCACCTAAACCTACCGTTCAACATCAATTACTGAATGCCGGGCAAACAACAAAATGTCATTTACTTAACACAAATATGTAGACAAGTACATATATATTTGTTTGTCCAATTAATAATCAAAAGAATAGTTCTGCTTACAAAACCGACAAAAATTCACGACTCAAATTAATCTTTGTTCTGATTTCTGATGTCCTTCGTTTGTCAATAGGCAATCGCTCGCATTCGCATCCTTGAAATTACATAAAATATATATTTATATAAACTACACGTACCAACACCAACATGAACGAGTCGTCATTCCATTCACATAAAAATTACATGATTGTATTAAAAGGATGTATTGTGCCAAGCAAAGCTGAATTCGAGATTTTTTTGTTGCGTGTTTAGTGTTTGCTTCTTGATGCAATATTGCGTAATGTAATTTCAGTTCCATGAAATTCATCGAATTTGTTCCTATTCAAAACATTCAAAAAGGACATAGATGTCAGACTGCAATTAAGTTTGTTTGTCGTTGTTTAGTTGTGATAGCAGCTCTTTCTCTGTTTATTGTTAATTTCTAAACAGAGCAAGAAGTTAACCTGAAGTACAACTAGTGCTGTTAAAACAGCGATAAGGACGTAGCTGAGTAAAGGGGTAAATGCTGTTTTTGGCATCCAGCTATAGTGTGTTGTTGATATTGTGGTCCATCATGTCCCATAAATTGTCATAAGATGTATGGATATCACAACAGTATATAGATGCAAATTGTTTTAATCACCAATTGCCGTTTACAGTTGTAAAATTTCAAAATTTTAATGTAATAATTGTATTCAGTTTTTAAAGGGCTTTCGAATGACCTATCACAAGGTATATGTTCCATTTGAAAAAAATCTTCAACGGCCTCTTACCGTTAACAGTTAAAAAATTTCAAAATTTGAAATACATGTTCTGGTCTGGCTTAGTTTTTCGTGGGCTTTCGAATAAGCTATCACAAGCCATATGTTACATTTGAACAAAATTTCGACCGTTGACCCTGCCGTTAATATAGTTAACCTAAAATTGTGAAAAACAATAGGGTTCGTCCTCAGTACGCAAGGAAGCTTTGTTACAAATTTGAGGTCAATCGTTGACCTCGTTCGAGAGTTATCGATCGGACAGACAGACGACAGACGTGTACGTCAATCTCAATACTAGCTTAGCTACGTAATAATTCATTCAGGACAATTCTTTGTCTCGGTTTCTTCTATCTCATTAACAATGAGGAATTACGATTTCCGCCGCAATTTTTTTAAATTCTGTTTTCACAGGATGAAAGACTGAGTCGAAAAATATATATACCCGTTGGAAATTTTTAGCACTTCGAATTAATTTTCGAAATAGAATCAAACACCTCTCCCATTTAACCCCATGTTAATACAAAATGCCCTGAGCCAGAGGTGGGCACTGCGTAGGGTGCATGTCTGGCAAGCACATCATGGCTGACAAACTGTCATTAAAAATTGATTTTTATATGCTGAGCATCGTTCATTAGTACTCCTCGGAGCACCAGCATTACAAACGCACTCGAAAAATTAGAAAGTTTGTCTCAATCCATCGTATTGAAACGTAATGAGTGCCCACCCATGATAACCCTATTTTAAACAGATACATTTTTTTCGGTCCAAGTGCCAAAGTGCTAAAAATTTCCAACGGGTATATATATTTTTCGACCCGCTCTTTCATCCTGTGAAAACAGAATTTAAAAAAAATTGCGGCGGAAATAGTAATTCCTCATTGTAAGTACATGTCCAAGCTTACTGTATTGATACGTAACATAATTAGTATAATTACTCTACTTACTACATTGCATGATTGCATTAAAGTGCAACACTAGAAAAGATAGAGGAATATAGCAATTACCATCTGCTCACTTATTTCGAGACTTAATATAAAGATCAGCAATCGACAGGGTGGGGGATCCCTCTAAAACTCCGTTTGGGGAGGGTGACTTAATGAATCACCACACACCACAAAGTTCAACACATGCATTAAATTTATTAGCCTATTGATATCAAGTGCAGAACTGTAAGGGTGGGCGAATTTATGTCGCTCACATTGAAACTTTGCCTCTAATCTGTTTAAAAGAAGATCCCCGTCATCCATTGTCCAACAGTTTCGAAACTAGGTAAGTTAGACTCGATGTGTTCGTTTGCATATATGTACTGTACATCTATCATATTATAAACCGTAAATTACAACAAGATAAGCAAATATTATGAGCACATTATATTTAAAACTTTTTAATTACAAATTCCATTCAAAAAGCTGACGTGGGTAAGAAAATGTTTTATGACTAAGGACATTCGCTTTATTACGTTGCTGAGCTTGCGAAGCTAGTATTGAGAATGATGTCACCGTCCGTGCACGAGATAACTTTCGGAAGAGGTCACCGATTGACCTCAAGTTTGGAACAAAGGTTTTTTGCATACTCAGGACGACTTCTATTTCTTTTCAGAATTTTAGGTCAAGCATTAGTATTAATGGCAGGGTCAAAGGTTGAAAATTATTTCAAATACCAACCTATGGCTCTTAATACATATCTCAATCGATCACATAAAAAACTGAGTAAAACTGCGCCTTTAGAATTTCGAAATTTTTAACGGTAAACGACAGGAGGCAGTTAGAAAATTTTTTCAATGCAACATATGACGTGCGATACCTCATTCGAAAGCTCTTTAAAAACTGAATAAAACTTTTACTTTAAAATTTCTAAAATATTTAATGGTCAGCGGTAGCGGGCGGCTAGAACGTTTTTCAATACAAAAACTTGTGATACCGAATTCGAAAGGTCTCTTCTAACTCTTTTCATACATGCATGTTTTCATGACTTTCATATGAAGAATTCAAGAGTCCAACTTCAAAGAACGTTTTTTGTGACAGCCTCGGGACATTAAAACAGTATTCTGAGAACATTTTTCTCGTATTTAACCCTTTCTCAGCTACAGCTTTATTTATATCTAAAAAGAACCAATGTATATGACATGCGACATGCATTAATGCGTTTGACTGAATTCTAATTTTAAAAAGTTCATTCATGAATAGGTCATCGTCTTTATTACCACTTTACCACAACCAGTGCAATATCAAGTCAATAGTTCATCCATGTCACCATCATCGTAAGCCAAGTACTCATGTAATAACTCATTTCATTTCACGCCAATACATACAATAATGCAACCAAGTATGTTGCAACTTGTGAGCATTATTATTGTATGGATTTTGGGAATATAAAGCAGATCAACCATAGTTGGGGCAAAATAAGACTAGTTGAAGACGAAATATTATGACTTTATGACTATATGACGCATTTTGCAGTCAAGTCAAATATCATAGTCATGTTTCGTATCTTGACTGTACATATTTAATGCGATAAGAGTTCGGATTTTTAAATTTAAGCTACGATTGAAAAAATACAATTTGCTCCTTTATATTTTCATCGTTTTATTCAGTTAGGACAGGATGCAACAGTCCAATGGATTTCTTTTCTATTCATTCATTTGCCATACCGAAGTTATAGAGGTAGGAGAAAGAAACTTTGCATGTGCTTACATATAAATATCGATGTATTATTATTAGGTATAATAAAAATATTTGGTATGATATAACAAACAAATAGTGACAAACTACGCGTAAACGACACATTTTTTTTGTATCGTCTTCGGTGGCAGCGACAGCCCGAAAATATTTATCTGCTTTTGCAGTAGCCAACTCCGAAGAGCCACGTACGCACAAGTTGCTTTGTATTGACATTATGATTGATTATCGTGCAGAATGGACATTTTCATGCAACCATATAATATTTTATATTCATGCAATTTATACAAAAAAAAACAAAAACAAATATCTTTATCAACGACAACGACTCTTTGCCTTACATAGAATAATTGCTTATCTTTCCTGAATGGTTCTAATTTTATTAGCTAAATCAATAGTGGAAGCTCGCTCCGAGTTTTCTAGAAGTGTCTGTCTACTCAGCAGAAATGCCAGCTTTCAGCTCATAAACAACCATCAAATCAAATGTACCAAAGTACCAAGCAAGCTTACCAACTTTAATTATCATTATCAGCAAGCACACGTTGCTGAACTGAAGTTTGCCGAATCTGTGTAAAGCGTACATATCAATGTACTTACTAAGCAATTCGAATTTATTCTTAACCCGTTTCATCGCCGAGCTATATAATTGGGAAAGAAAGGTAGTGCAGTGCCACAACGTTCCTGGTTGTTCCTTAAACTTTAGAGTTTCAAATGATCCAAAAAGTACATAAATTCCTCTTTACATGCAATAAATTACATTTTAAAATTTGATTATAACGCATGTTTTATTCGCGCAACATTTTTTTACACACAGACGTGAGCTCAAACTCTTTACTCTCTCGTGGTTGTGTGTGTGTTGCTATTGATTTTGATGAATTGAGGTATTTTAAGGAGTCGAGTGTAAAGCGTAAAAAACTATTACTGCTACTATGTACTTATACTTCATGCTTGTTTTAATAGGTAACGAGACAGACGAAGTAAATTTTGACAGCCAATATTACGCACAGTTACAGATACGGCAGAAAAAGTAGACAACACATACACCAACACCAACACCAACACCAACCAGCAAACCGACCATTTCTTTTACATATTCTGCTACCAACCTGGGACTTGGGGACGGACCGGGTATTTTACACAGCTGAATCTTCTCGCATTCGGCACAAGACTGTCAGTGAGTCAAGTAGAATAAAAGTAAGTGTCCTTTAAAACCGAACCAATAACTTTCACAACATAGCAATAAAATATTTTACGGAAACCTCAGTGATTTCGCTGAAAAATGTTCACGTAGAACAAACGGAAAATTTAACAGAATGAAATTCTAACGAGATTGACATTTGTTTGAATAGAAATTTTGAAAACGGTATATTTGAGATTTGGGTTCGCAAGCAGATATCAGGTGGGGATTTTACAATATGTATGTGATTGAGAAACGCCCGTTTAGTAACTTCACCAAGTGATTGTGAAATTTTTTATAAGAAAAGGGTTTCTAATTGTAAGATATTCTAATAGAGAAAGGGGTTGCTTTCATTGTACTGATTGATAATTCTGGTATTCAACAACGCGAGTCTATGGAGCTTTGAAAATTAATTTCTGCCTATTGATTTTTACAGGAAGCCACGAAGTGTTCATCTGGTTCATACTGAAGTTCATTTTACTTGCCTTCTAAACGTAGCAACCTTATAAACTGAACAATAATGAATGCCCGAGTCTATACGATGATTCCTTACGTGTTGGTCCTACTTCTAAATTTTTGGATGGATGCGGTTGGAGCCACAAACTGTAAAGGGTGCACTCCGTTGGATACCTATTCATTTGACAAGGTGAGTACTGTGAATCGTGATGAATTGTGTACGCTGCATGACTATTTATATTCCGAATCGATGCTTAGATCTGGGTGTTACCCATTTAACTAAAACGCTTTTACGCCGCTTTTGGAACGATAAGTTTCTCCGCTATAACCGCTTCTGAAAATTTCATAATTTTGTCATTTGTCATACTGTTCCTTTCCATATCCTTAACAAGAAAAAGTAGAACAAACACTATAAAACGTTATGGTTCAAATGGTTCATATAATCTCGTTCATTGTGTCCGTGTGCAACATGCTTGGAGTTGTTACTGGAACAAGAATTATTAAGTAACTAATCGTAAGAGCGTATTTATATATTACGTATCGTCACGTCCGTCAGGTGCGATCAATAACTTTTAAAAACTAAAAACTACCGATTGACGGAACAAAACTTCTTTCCTAACTCAGGGGAACACATAACTTTTAGTATCGGTCAAAACTATTATAGACATGGTCATGGGTTAAATTTTTTTCTCAGTGGACATATGACTTTGTTCATTTGAAAGCCGTTGAAAATTTGAGTAAGACTTACTTCAATTTTTTGAAATTTTTAAATCGCCAACAGCAACGGGCTGGTAAAACTTTTTTCATTCAAATAATGAACATTGTTTGTGATACCTCTTTCGAATGTATTTTCATTATATGCGTTATTATACTCATATGAAGCAACAATAATTAATGAAAAATACCAAGGGACTAAGTGTTAGTAATTATTAGAGTCACATACATATGCCGGCCCAGAAGTGCCGGCATACTCAACCGCCGGCATCCCAAACTGCCGGCGTACAAAAGTGCCGGCAAAACTCACGGCGGCCAATAGTTTTTTTTATTTTTGTACTTAAAGTGCTCTTAACAATAATGAATGACGCATTTTTCTTCCATCTACATTTCAATCTTCATTATAGATTTATTAAAACTGCTATTCTATCTCACTATCCCAATCGTCTCCGTCCGTTTTATGCTATGATATTTCGTGACATAGATTATAATGCTGGACTCTGGCATTTGCCAATTTGAACTAGAATTATTATTTTAGAATTCGGACTAGACTAGAAATTGAACTCCTCAAATGAAATATCCTTATGATACTTTAATCCACTTATATGCACCTGAACACGACATTTTACTATATTTAGTTTTCAATTAATGCCGGTTAATACTCTAACCTCTTCTTTTCTCAGAATAATTACAAACAGCTTAAATCAAGCAGCAGGAATAATTAGTTTTGTTGAATGCATGAGCGTCAAAGTAAGATTACGGTCAACATTGGTTTACAAAACCAATTCAATTGCGCCACTAATTGTTAGATTATAATAAACACTAATTATCGCAACCACAAATAAAATAAATGAACCACCGAGAATAAATTGTATTCCAACAAACCGTTATATTTAGCCGTAATACGATTAACACGTTTTAAAGTTCCCTAGATTGCAAAATAAAATGGTTGGAATGCAGGAAAACTGCCGGCATAATTGGCCGGCACTTGTGTATGCCGGCAGCTCTGGGCCGGCATTTGCCTGCTTTCCTAATTTTTATGAGACCTTGAAACTATGGAATGTAAGTTTGAGGCTATCGAACGAATTCTAGTACATGCTGAAAGCAGCATTTTACAGTTACAGTTCTTTTAGTAATGAATAAAGCTGTTAAGCAGCGATAACGACGTAGCTGAACAGAGTTAACGGCGAGAGAGCTGTTCTCAGAATACTGTTTTAATATCTGCCAAGTTTCACAGTCTGTCAAAGAAAACAGCTCCTTACACTTGAACCGACGAATTCTATGCATGAAAGGCATTGCAACATGTTAGAATGAAAAGAGCTTGAAGACCTTATGAGATGTCACATGCCATGTTCCATAAAAAACAATTTAACCGTCCGCGGCCGTTGACGGTTAAAGCATTTTTAAAAAATAAAATAAAATAGCAGTTATACTCAGCAAAAATTTTCAACGGTTTCCTGCCGTTGACGGATAAAAAGTTTCCAAATTTTAAAGTAACGGCCTGACTCAGTTTTTCAAGGCCTTTCGAATGAGCTATTAAAAACTATATGTGTAATGTAAAAGAAATTTCAACCTTTGACCCTGCCGTTATGTCTTGACCGATTTTGCTGAAAAGTAGTAGGTGTCTTCCCCGGCTAGCTTTTATTTTACAACCCCTCATGCACAGGTAGCTAGCTACCTTATGGTTCAAAATTGCAATTTTTCTTTCTTTGAATTAGGTTAGGTTATAGGAGGAAACACGGAGAAAACCTAAGAAAAATCGGGTTTGAAGCGACATTTGGAGGAAAAATGGAGGGAATATTGGAGGAAATTTTTTTTTTTGGAAAATTGGAGTAAAATGCGAGTAAAACATGATTGAAAGTAACTTGGAGGACGCACAGGCCACGTATAATAAAATATTTGGATTTTTTAGAATTTTTTTATAAAAAAGTGCAAAGGGGGGACCCTTTGGATTTGAGGGGGTTGTAAAGTAAAACCTAAACGTCTTCCCCAGTAAGCAAGGAACATTTGTTCCAAATTTGAGGTCAATCGGTGACCTCTTTTGAAAGTTATCATCTGCACAGACGAACAGACAACCCAATCGAAATCAATACTCCGCTGATGACGCGTCAGCTGCGTAATTAATAATCAATGGTTTCACCTTGTCCAGCTACATAACCTAAACGTAACTATAGTTTTATTGACGCATTCCTATGGTGATGAGTTGATGAGGTTTATATAACTATACCGTAGCGTACTAGTTACAACTCGAGGTTCTAAGAAATATAAAATATAAGTGTCAATAAAATGACAACTTTTTTCTCTCTTTTCATAGAGAGGAAGACTACATGAGCAATGACCACATCACCACCGAAACATTTGGCCTGCAATTTAACTATGACTATGACCAAACAAACTTGCGAAGTGAGAAATAAAATCAATATTGCCTTGACTATAAAACCGATACCAACACATTTACATACATACTTGACTTGCCCCTTTTAATTAAAGGTTCGACTGATTGTTGCGTAGCTGAGCTTGTCAAGACAGTATTATTACGTAGCTGACGTCATCATCGGAGTATTGATTTCAATTGGGTTGTCTGTATGTCTCTGTGCAGATGATAACTTTCGAAAGAGGTCACCGATTGACCTCAAATTTGGAACAAAGGTTCCTGGCATACTGGGGAAGACACCTATTTCTTTTCAGAATTTTAGGTCAACTATTAACGGCAGGGAATGATAACTTTCGAAAGAGGTCACCGATTGACCTCAAATTTGGAACAAAGGTTCCTGGCATACTGGGGAAGACACCTATTTCTTTTCAGAATTTTAGGTCAACTATTAACGGCAGGATCTAAGGTTGAAATTTTTTTACATTACACATATGACTTTTCAGGGCTCATTAGAAACCGCTTGAAAAACTGAGAAGGGCTGTTACTTTAAAATCTATTTTCATGCGTGCATGTTGTCATGATTTTCATAGAAACAACTCTTTCGTGGGTCAAACTGCTTAGAACTGTTTTCTTTGACATTGTAATTATGGAACTTGAGAGTCATTGAATTGAAACAGAAGTCTGAGAACAATTATCCCGTATTTAACCCTTTTCGGCTACAGCTTTATTATTAGGCATTGGATATCGATAGAGAAGCCATTTCGTCGTGTCATTGAATAAATGCCATGCCAAACCTTGTGCGATATTCACTCTAACGAGTTCTAATGACTTTTGATGATACATTTCAGATTGTTGCCAAGTTCAAAGCCACCCTGGTAAAGTTCGACGTGGCGTATCCTTATGGGGAAAAACACGATGAGTTCGGGAAAGTTGCTGAAGCCACTCGCGGAGTCAACGATCTTTTAGTCGCTGAAGTTAACGTGAAGGATTATGGAGACAAGGACAACGCAGACCTTGCTGAGAAGTATGAAGTAAAAGCCAAAGATTTTCCTGTGCTGAAACTTTTCCGTAAGGGGATAGATGGTCCTGTTACTTATACGGGAGAATTCAAGCAGGATGCTATCATTGCCTTCGTCAAAGCTCATACCGGCGTTTACATTGGCCTCCCAGGTTGCATTGAAGAGTTCGACAGAATCGCTGGAGAATTCATCAAAAGTCGTGATAAGGAAGTGAGGGCCAAGCTTATAGCCCGCGCTAAGGACTTGTTAAAGAAGGGCTTGGATACGCCAAAGAGTGAGGAAATGGCTGGTATCTACATTAAGCTCATGGAGAAAATTCTGGAAAAAGGCGATGAATTTGTGAAGAATGAGATTCAACGCCTGGAAAATCTTAGCAAGACAAAGGTAGCCGTTGACAAAAAGGAAAACTTGCAAAAGAGGCTCAATATCTTACAATCGTTTGCACACGACGAATTGTAAACCCATCTTAAGATAATAGTAATATGATCATTAAACCATCTAAGCGTATTTGGTTTTCGTGATAACGTCAAATCTCTTTAATATCAAAGAATCTTGTATTTCAGTAAAAAGAAACCCATTAATTTTGTATCTCAATGCCAGTCAAAGCCATAATATAAATGTTATGGTATGATGTATACCTATTAATATAATGTTTCAGTACTTGAGTAATTATTTTCCCGAAACCAACATTCCTCAAAAGAAATAATCTTGGTGATTTGTGTTTTAAAACACGCATTTGTTGTATGTATGTATTTGTGTATTTATTTTGTTAATAAAGTTTACGACGCCTAAACACTACCTGTGGCAGCTTATCGAATTATTTGAACTTGATCACTGCATACAACGTTGCAAAATCGCTTTATTTGTGTCACATCAACTTGTTATAGAGGACACAAGGACAATTTATTAAGATCATTCCATAATTCTCTTCCAAAACTATATAATATTATTCGTGTATATCACTAAGATAAAAAGTAATTAATTAAATATTATTAGTCTTATCATCAGAATCGTAGCAATATGTTACCATTTGGTTTAATATCAACTTTAAAACAACAATAATAATATAATAAAATTACGCTATCGAACCGACTCTCACTGATGTACGTTATACAAAACAATACAACGATTAGATTGCTCATTACGATTTGATGATTCAATTTTTCCGTCGCTGGATTAGCCTTTCTAATTACACATGCTTTGTTTAATTTACCACAATACCTAAAATCCTTCGTAAGAACTACATACTCACAACTATTATAGATTATAGAGAGTACCACCATAAAAAACGCACCAACTAACATATTTGATAAACTTATTGCAACCGGGCACCATCAATCTTCTTTCTCAATTGTTATAATTAGTTTTGGTTTATTTTCCTATTCAATATTGTAAAATCGAGCAATGTCCGGAGCAATCCTCCGTACACCTTTGTAGTATCCTCTAAACTCACACAGTTTCTACTTTGTCCTTTAGAATTGTATTTGAGACTTTGATTGAGCTGTACTTCTCATTATAGGAATACATTTAAATTGTGATTTTGTAGTTTTACAAGTTTAATTGGTTTAACTGGACACAGGAAAATATGTATTTTGAAATCCAAGAAATGTACGACTTCATCGTAAAAAAGTCCAAAATCGAACTGATTTTAATTAGTAATTGCTTAACAGTATTAGCTCATGGCGAAAGATGAGGAAATCATATCATGAATGATCTTTTATTAGAATGTATTAGAATACATACATCGTATCAAGGGTTAGGATGGTAGCATGTTTATTATTACCATCAGTCTTTGGATAGGAAAAAAGGAACTAACACTGATACGAAGAAGTACTTTTATTAAATCACGATGGAAATGTTGGTGTCAACAAAAGAGTTTAGCAGCAGCAGCACTATTAGTAACAATGATTAGATAAGTGATGCAATTCTAATTTTATATCAGTAGATGGGACAGAAAACTTCAATGTCGACATTATCACCACCACCATGTTTAGCATAATTATTAATTATTATACATACTATAATTATGTACCTACAAGTTACGACATAGTGAACATTTTACATCATCACATTGTTGAATACGTACAGCGTTACAAAACTTTACAGTTCTTATTATTTGTTATAACTAAGTAAATTACTTCGTTGAATTCTAAAATCGATTTATACATGATGACACTCAGTTACAGTTAATAATGTTAGGTCTGTTGTAAGTTGTAAAGAGTGAGCTCTTTGGTCAGAGATTGATTTGATTGAATTGGTTAGAATTATATTTTCTAGCAAAGTTGTAATCTGCAGCAATAAATAGTGACTAATCGCGATGAACATTTAAAAAAGTGCACAAGAAAAAACGCGGGATTAAAAAAAGTATACCTGTTGAACGATTTCTCCGCCAAAGGATTTTTTAAAGAATCAATTCCATATTCAAATTACATAATAGATAATGATGATAAACAACATAGAATAATTGAAGTCGTGTGAAAATAGAAAAAAAATTAGAGACAAATAAATCAATTATCGTTATTTATCAATTCCTTTTAACGAGGTCTAAAGCGGAAATTTCTCAGTCTTCCTCCATAATTATCCCTAGTAAGTCATCCACAATTTCGAGGAAGCCTTTGAAAGACTCCTCGTCTTTAATATCAAGTGCAAAATATTTTTTACGCACCATACTATGTCCCTCTAGAATAGCAACAGCGGTTGAACAAATTTTCGCCAGTTCAGGCTGCCCTTCGCATTGAAAGTTTTTATATTTTGAGTTTTCATATCGGAGCACATCCTTTATATCTGAGTTAATAAAAAGTTGAAGCTTTGATTTGTCTTCATCCGAGAGCAGATCTACTTTCATCATCACTCCCACATGTGGGATCGAAAGGTTGATATGAGACGTCAAAGGCGTCAAACAACTGCCAATGAAGTTGTAGCCGTTGAGGCCCATTCTTCCATCACGAACAAAAACGCCACAAGTGCGGAAATTCTTTACGACTAGCATTGTTGCAAACACCTTCATGGCTTTCGAGTGAATATAACACCCGGACTCCTGAATCAGAAAATTTTAAATGGAAAAAATTTATAATCTTTAATAATAAACTAAACATTTTTAATAAATAAATGTGCAATTTAGTGTATTGAAAATATTACTTGGGATTAGGTGAATAAATTATTGATATGAACTTACGCCAGGACAATCGAATAAGATATAATCACCTTCCTTAACTTCTCCTATAGAACCAAATAACCAGTCTGGATTTTCCAAGATATAGCTGTAAAATCACAAATATCACTGAAATAATGGTCTAACGCAAGTGGTCGCAACGCAAATTGTGATTTGGGCCTGAATTACCCAAGCGCTAGCTCAAATCCTGCACCAGAGCCAGGAGATGCTTGCTCTGCTTCTTCTACATCGTCATTTTTTACAACGTCCCTGATATCCGCTATTGGATGCTCGTACTCCAGATCGCCAGGTGTTGGATCGAGATTCACTATTCGCATTTTCCTACCCCTGGACTCTGCATACTTCGCCATTAGTTTACAATAAGTACTCTGACAAAGTAAAATATTAGTCACAAGTTTGCAAATTATCACCATTTTTTTCAATTAGTTATAATTGTTTCAAAAACATAATTTTGTTTTAACTTTGAACATTTTTAACTTACCTTGCCGCTGTCTTTTACGCCTGTGACGATCTGCGCGTACCTCATTTTTAGATTATCACAAACACTAATTTACTCTTTCAATAAAAACTGATTGTTAATTCGTTCGGTACGGCAGCTCAAACTCTGTCGACTTAGAGTACAAAGTTCTTCTAGACTATGTGTCTTCATTCACATCAATAACAAATGTATTTAAATCGCACTTTTCATGATTGATTGGACGAAAATAATTTTATGATATTTTACAGCTGGAAAACCGTCATAAAAGCTAACCAATCATTGACAGAAGCCTTCTAGTTCACTTTAATAGAGGTCTTTTCCATTCACCGAATTCTAGAAAAGCGTTATACAGACAGACAGTAACGGGTACTCGCTACTATTTAATTAACTTAATATACAAAACATTTAGTTTTAAAGCCTTTTTTACACCGACTAACATTTTCACGTAAAGTAAACGTTATGGATGGAAGGAGAGAAGAAAGCAGTCGGTCGAGATTGAGATGATGAAATTATCCAAAAAAACAAAGTATTATTTTAAAATTTCCAATCGTAAATTGTAATCCCATATCCCATCAGCACAAATTGGATCCAAGTGGAAATCTGAAACAACTCGTTACAGGAAAGAAATCAGTGTGATGATCGTTTTAAACAGATGAGCCAAACGGGAAAACGAGTTGGTCATAAAGCAATTCAGTGAGGAGTCTACTAAAATAAATGATGATAAAAGAACGAGATGCTTTTTCATTTTTTCATGAATCTGCTGATTTCAATGAGCTTCATCAAAAAGAAAGGAATAATAATGACGGAGACGAACGAGGAAGAAAGAACTCAAAGATCTTCCATAATACCTTAGTTTTTTTTCGTGTACAGCATCGCATCCTGCCTGACTGACTGCAGGCCTGTGACTCTCTGACTTGTCCCGTTCGTCCGTCGACTCATCTCAGTACATTTCATTGCAACAGCAAACCAGAACTCTCGTGTACCCCATTGCGCAAAGGGAAATCTTTTAAGTTTACCAAGTAAAATGTTAGTATTCCCTACACAAATCATCTTTCAAACCGCAAAAATGAATAATATGAAGTTAACAATAAGCTAAACTAAAAATCAACATAAAATGCTACTGAACTTTAGTCAAATCACCATCCCAGTATTATTACCAGTAGCTTTGACTTGACTTGACATATCGAAATCTTAAAATCTGACGTCACTTAACGACAAGCGTGAGTAACGCTGCGCTGCGTGACACACCTATCCCTCAATCTAAAGGCGCGTGACATGGGAAGAAGAGATCATCAAAAAATCGATGATCAATCCTTAAGTAACTAAATGTTCTGTCTGAAATGCTTGGAGAAGAAGGGTTTTTAAAAGACCCGGTAAGTTCCCTGAATTTTTAGGACGACATATTTTGGCGTCGGAAATTAATTAATTAATTAGCTATATGTACTATCGATCGAACCAGTAGTAATGCTTCTTCTTGCTATGGTATTAGTAAAAATTAAAATGATCCAAATTGCTTTCAAATTGTATAATACATAGAGCATAGGTGTTTTGAAATCTAGAATTATTGGCTGAGGGATTCTCACCAACGTGCTTCATGAGAAGGAGCAGACAGACATAGACAGAGACGTTTTTCGGGGAGCTCGATTCGTGAGTGTACGTATGTGTATACATTCGACAACACACACACACAAACCAATATTTATTTCTTCCTTTTGTCTTGTCATCAGTTGCAATTTTTATTTAGGGAGAAGTAAGTACAAGCACAGATACATACATGCATACTTTGCTTTGCATTGCATTGCATTGGGTGTACATTGTACATAGATGTAGGTGTAAAGTTGTTAGTAAGCTAATAATAGCACAATAAATCTAGTTATCCGTTTTAATTGTCTTCTGTCAACAAAAAAAGTGTTTTATGTTCTCTACTTTTATTCCAACCAAGTTCCAAGTTCTTTTATCCTGTGTATGGTGAATTATATGTGTGGTTGAAAGTTGAGTTGAATAGGCTGATAAATGGTAATGTTGTTGATGTTGATGTCACTTTGACTTCAATGCACAACGAACCATTCTTACTGACCGCAAGTGAAACGAGTGAGACAACACCTAATTGGTTTTCGCCAAATAATTAGAGGAAATCAGAGTCGTGATACTTGATGTGCAGAAAAATGGTGAGTCATTAGTCAAGTCCTCGAGAAGGAAAAGCTTCTTGTATCAGTGTAGTATTGATTGGATTGATTGGCAAGAGGAGCAAATATAACCATCATTATTATCGGACTGTTTTTATGAAATTCAATACGCTGGAATTTGTTCTGGACTGGACGTTATAATTAAAATTAAAGATGTCATTTGAATCGTCGCAGGCTTACCACTCGCAGATACCGAGTAACAAGTCAGTGGGGAATATGGCAATCCTTCCTATCAAGACACAGGTCAGGGGACCGGCACCAATGCACGTAGATGATTCCAATGATATCATTGATGAAGCGCTTTATTATTTCAAGGCCAACGTTTTCTTTAGAAACTATGAAGTTAAGGTAATTTAATAACAACAATTTTGAAGAGTACCTTGTGTTGTTTGCAAAAAAAAAGCGTGTTTAATTGATGTGGTTCATATTTTAGAATGTAGACCAGCGAACGCCAATGATGCTGGTAACTATTTAAATTGCAAAAAAACATGCAACCATCCTACTAACTGGTTTTCAGACCTCAATACGTTATTTTTTTAGAATTGCTGCGTTCTTATTTGACTCAACTAAGGCAAGAATGTGGGCAACGAGTGTGCGAGAAAGTGTTCAGCACTGAAGACGGCAGGCCATCGAAATGGTGGCTATGTTTTGCCAAAAAGAAATTCATGGACAAATCACTATCCGGGCCTGGTCAGTAAAGTCATAAAAATCTTCCGTATCACATGGCTCAATCAACACATTACAACAGCCTGATCAACAAAAAACATTATGCATTCTTTACTAACTAAAAGCTAAATTCATTTATTGATTTCTTGTGCTTGTGCATTTCCAATGAATTCATTGATTTGTTACTTTATTTATTATAAGCCGTACATACTATAATTTGCATAGAAAAATATTAATAACATACATATATACTATCATAAGATTTCAATTTAAGAGTTTATTTTAGCATTTATTTTGCCCGTATATGTACGTGTTTATAAATATAATTTCTTCAGTTCAGAACGTTTCGAAAAGAAAAGCCTTAATTCAACTGTTAATGTTAAGAAGCAGTCATGAACACATGAAATCATTTATCACTGAGCTTTTTCTAAATCCGAAAATTACATGCACTTCTATTTCTTCTGGTATTTATTGATTGACTATGTATCCGGAAAATTCAAGTTGGCCCAAACATATGTTAAAGAGCTTGACCAATTCCTCACAAGAACCAACAGTTGAGAATTTACTTTGGCTTTAAACTTTTCTGTGACGGTATGAGATAATTCATCGCGTAGCTGTACTAGCTTCATCAATTGTTTCACATTAGCATATCCAATCGCTGCTGATTTTCCCCTTCTAAATGAATAGTGTGCGTAAGTTGTCAGTCCAATAACTTCTCTGTCTTGTTTAGAGAGTACATCTTCTATGTCCTTGTTCAGCCATAGTTCGTTCATATCTTTGTTGTATTTTTCACTATCTTCCCTAGAATCTAACGCATTCAACCTAGAGTCCAAGTCGAACGACTCTAATTGAGCCGCTTTTCGAGCTAATTTTCGCTTTTTCCGAAGATGTGACATTCGTTTGTGATGTTGCCGAAAGAGCTCATCCCGATGCTTTTCATTCACGTCCTTCATTTGTTCCTGTTGTATATGGTAATCAGAAGATTTGCCACTAACAAATAACTTTAGGTCTTCTACAGTAGGAAGGCAAATACACGCGCGACTTTCCGATGTCCCTGATAGCACTGTTACTTCAACAGGAAGAAACGCTGATTCACTAATAGGATTTTCAAGAGGAACTCCGTCCCTCAGGTACTTGGATAGTGCTATTAACTCACAACGTTTCCGTACGACTTGAAAATTCCCCGAATCTCCATTTTTACATATAAACCGAGCAAATTTCGACCAATCTATAGAGAATGGAAATGCACATCCGAGTTTTATCATATTTTGGCGCTTTGCTGGAGGTCGTGAATAAAAATCGTCCTTTATTTCCTTTTCCATTCTTTCATTTTCTACCGGGTACGAAACAGAATCGGGAGAAAGAATCGTTGAAAGTGGCAAATTTTGGAGGTATGGGTCTTCTTCAAATGTCAGATAGTCACTAAATTCCAATCCATATGCTCGAACACATCTGGAATGAACAGAAAGGATAGATTCGAAATTTTTTAACATGTAAACATTGCGTCTTGCCTCAAGTTCTTGTCGAAAGCAAAATATTGTTTTTATGTTTGAATTGAATCGCTACTTGCCTAAAAGACAAAGCAATCCAAAATGGCATGAACCAACCCATTGGCACTATCAAGTCAGCACCAACAAATGAGGAACTGACAAATTTTGATGATCTGCTCGATCGAAGCACCACAATAATTGGAATCACATTTGGTTGCAAATTATGTTCAATGCTTGTGCCTAGACATATGAATTAAGAACAAAAATCTATTGTGTACAACATTAATTAGTCATGTTTGTGAAATCATTTGAAGGACTTAAGTATACATGATTTGCGTAACCTGGAATCAAATTTTGACTCCTAATCTTGGCCAATTCCGCATCAGAAGTCTTTTTTCGGAGTACTTCAGCTCTAGCGCTTTCATTCCAAAGTAAACCATCACAAATAGCATCACATAATACAGCTAGTTCGTAACATTCATCGCGTTTAATTTCCTTTATGTGTGTTCTCTTCCTTGGAAGTTCCAGCCTTGGATCGACAACATTAAGAGAAATGATGGTATTGCTGGGTAAGTCAACGATTCTCTTCAAGTTCCCCCAAAACTCCGTCTGTTTTGCCTTCATGACATTATCCAAATCGTCATTTCCAGTTTTGAATAAACCAACTTTCAGCACTTCCTTCAAAATAGGTAACGTTTTTGGTCCTGTCAGTCTGATCCGGTTAAGGCACCCATTCAATTCACGCATGCACACAGACTGGGATATATCCTGCCAAACCAAATTGCCCATGGTCCTCCATAAATACTTTTGCTCATCTTGGTTTGGTGAATCAGGAAATGATTGCTTAAACGCACTACTCACACCAGTTCCCAGATTAAATACGGAAATGAGACTATTCAGTATTTGAGTCTTAGAGGCAGGATGCATCCAAATGATAACTTTGTTGCAGGCAGAGGCAGTTCGGTTAGTTGCTGGAATCCAGAGATAATTTACTGCTCCTATATAAGATTCATTCACGGGGCAATAAATATGACCTATCATTTCAGTAGTTGCCTCGAAACGAAGAAAATCTTCAGGAATGATTGCAGACATTCCTTTAAGTAGTGCCTCCTTTGAGCCAATTATCTCTAGGCAATACAGATACGAGATGTCGTGCATGATAGCTCCATTTTTCGCTGCAGCAAAAAGGGACCGAAAACATTTTGCAGTTGGTGCAACGGCTAATTTTCTTCCCCACAATGATTTCATATGGAATCTGTCATTCAAATATGTAGTAAAATTATAAAATAACGTTCAGAAGAAGCAAAAAATGTACTGCTTTACACTACTAATCAGCAATTTAATCAGAACCATGTCTTACCTTTTTGCATGCCAAATATGGCTTTCGAGCCACACCGGCTTTCCAATTTGACGCCTGTTGTATTCCAATATATCACCTTCAGTTCGTCTCCGATACGCACGGTTAGGTCTCTTTGGCTTCTTTATAACACCACCAGAGCTTTTCATAATTTGATTCAGGTGCCTTGGGCGAAGACGCACAGGCAAACGCTTCGGATTGTGGCTAACTGCTCGACGTCGCATATGAGTGCTAACATGTTGAAAGGAGAATCCTCGAGTCCGTCCTGACGCCGTTGTCCCAGAATTTCCTGTCCCAATTCAAAATAGTACAAGGTCAATAAAAATGTAAAATAAACAACCCATACCATGAGAAACAGCAATCACATCCGTACTAATCTGAGTTGTTAGCGATGCAATCTCTGCAACACGAGATGCCACAAAGTTGCGAACTCCAACGGACTGAACACCTGGGCCTGTCCCTGAAGCTGATGATGCCATGCTTATTTTAAAAATGACTTTTCCTCGTTCTATTTCACCCTGTCAAGTGGAGTTTTGACGGGCCGTTTATCCGTAATTTAATGAGTTTTTATACTTTCTCACTACGTAACAATGCACTTATGGTATACATCACGCACGTCAGAAAGTTTGCCACCCCATCCATATTCAATTATTCAAACCCAATTTGGACCTCATAACATAACAACGTGTTTCTCAGAAGAAAAATGTTTTGGCACCTACAACAATATTCACAAGTCAAAGAGTCCCCGCACCGCCCCGCTCGTATGGACGGGGTGAGTTGACATCAGGAGTAGGTAAACACCATACTACACGTTTCAGTTTCGTAGAAAGAATTTGGCACTTTGTTTGTGTCGCTGCTGTTGTGAATGTTGTGATCAGTAGTTGTTGCTGTTGCTATTGCAAAACCAAAAAAAAATGTTGGTGAATATGAACCAATGAAAATTCGAAACGTTCAGACTAAAAATGGTATTTTGTTCACCTATAGAATTACATACATTCCACAACTTCTGACAACCGAGCAAAAATTATTCTTGATCATAATGTACAATCTATCATGCAAATCGGTTGTGAAAAAATATTCCAGGAATTGCTCACTCAAACATCAAAAGAAATTAAAAGAGCCGACGCTATAAATGATATTTGTTGGCTGTTTGATTCTGATTTGTCAAGGTATCATCACTATTATCATTATCATTTTATTTTCGTAATATGTTCGTCAATAAAAGCGAAAACAATACAACACGAAAATATTTGTACTGCCTACTATGTCTATTTACGTCTATTATGTACCTACAGTTTTAAATGCATTAGTTACTATACTATGGTAGCATTTAAGCAATAAAATAGAATTTTAACGGTTAATATTTATCGGTTCCCAGGTCCCACCCTGTATGAACGAAGTTATATGATGGATCATTTATTTCTTTATATTTATATCATGTCTCATTTTCATTGGTTTGAAGCCAAAGCCATTTACTTGTACAGGCAAGGTGGAAACATTTTATTCACGGTCCCCAAAACTTACTTCAGCTCGTTCATGAGTAATTAATTGCTGATTGAGAGTCATGCTAAGTGAAAGTGAAACCTTACTTTTGGTGGAGCGTAATCTAAGTCTCAAGTCAGCTTCGACATTTGTGTCCGTTTTAAAACTAACAGCTTTTCTTAAATTTAATCAAATTTTCGAAAATAATTATTTCTCTCTGTAACCAAGCAGTGAATGCATTACACATTGTTGTGCAATTTAAAGTTTTATAAGGTAAGCCTAAATCGACATGCGCTACTTATAATTAATTATTAATTACATAGGTAAGAGAGCATGCCTGTCAAAAACAAAAACCTTTTGCATATGCAATTATACGCATGTACATATTTAGTGCCACCCTTCCCAACTCGGAAACAACGGTTTCCACTCAACCTTACCAAATACCCCTCTTTTTGGTGTCATAGTTGCAGTTTTATAATTAACTTCCATTTCTTTATCGTCTTCGTCTTTCACTAATGGAATTATTCGATATTTTGACATCAGCGTCACGAGAACCATTTTGATTACTCTGTCCGCATACTTCCTCCCAATACAGATCCGTTTCCCTCTTCCAAATGGTTGAAATGCAATTTTCTGTTTATCATTTAGTTTATCCCAAGATAGAAACCTGTAGGGGTTGAATATTCTAGGCTGATCCCAAATATCCGCGTCGTTAAGGATCTGTGTAAGACAAACCTGGACATGAACATTCTTAGGGATGATACACCGTCTTACTGACCCTTGCCAAACATATTCGTGGTGAAGGTCGACCGATCCACTCCTTAAAAGTTTAAGAACAATTTTGTGATTTATTCAAATAGCATTTCTTAAGATATTTAGTACTATAAACTAGAATTGGAAATTAAATATTAACAACTCATTACCGGCCAATAAAGGTAGTTTGAGGTGGATACATTCTCAGTCCTTCATTAATTACCGCATCCAAGAACTTCATTTCCTTTAACTTCTCAATCCAGTCTGCATGTCCTTTCAACACATTGAAAATTTCATTTCTAACGCTGTCTTGTATCTCCAAATTTTTCATGAGCAGATAGATTATAAAAGCCAAACTGGCACTAAGTGTTTCGAAGCCTGCCTCAAAAAACAGAACAGAGTTTGCTACGATTGCTTCTTCGTCGAGCTTTTTTGAATCCAACATTGACTGAAGTAGGTCAGTAGCTTTTTTAGAATTGTTTTTTCTTTCTTCCACAGTTTTTGCTCCTAATTTCCAAAGCTCCGACTCTCCTCCAAATCCAAACAGGGTTTTAATGTGTTGCCATGTCACTCGTAGTTTATGAAGAGGTTTTTGTACTTCAGGCAGGCACAAGTATAGTTTCAGCAGCAAAGTTCCAGTAGATTTTGAAAATTCTTCCTCCACAGCGGCTTTCAAGGCTTCGTTTGGATTTTCTTGAAT
This sequence comes from Seira musarum, assembly GCA_027743895.1. NCBI lineage: Eukaryota > Metazoa > Arthropoda > Collembola > Entomobryomorpha > Entomobryidae > Seira > Seira musarum. The sequence goes on from JAHZMX010004753.1 coordinate 24,697, forward strand.
ATTTGAATCGATTCCAAATCCCGTCTTCCCTATTAGATCCAATGTTAGGTTTTGAAGAATTTGGTAAAAGTCAATTTCTTGGTACGGGGCAATCTGAGACATGAATGTTTGAATCAATTTTTCGATGTCACAAGACATGGAATTTAATTTCATTGGTGAAAAGGCTTTGTCAAGAATTCCTCGAATTAACTTCCAGAGAGGAACTTCTACATTTCCCAACATTTTTGCTCGTTTTGGATCCGGGTTGATTCCTCCCGGAACACGCCTTGGTCTGTGGAGAAAATGTTCACTTGTTCCCTTTCTCGCTTGAATTTTGTCGATTAACTCCGGGTCACTAATCAGGATGATGGGTTTTGCGCCCATGTAGAATCCACAAACTGGTCCATACCTTAGTAATTGTACGACAAAATATTAAGTTAATTACTAATTACATAATGAGGTAATGGGTGTATACTTTACACAGCCACATCCAATATCGAAATGTAACTCCATAGATAAATATACAAACTTACTCTTTGACAAGTTTTTCATCCCATATTACATTCGGCGTGTTCAAATACTCTGTCAAATTTCCAGAAAACCAGTTAGGTTTCGGTCCAGGGATGCCGTTTCTCTTTAGCAAGGTCATTCGCCGACATCTTTGCTTGACAAAAGCTATGAAGCCCACTGTCACAGTTAAGAAACATCCAAGTGAGAGCAATCCGCTTTCTCCAAAAAGAATGCCAAATATAAGTAGGCATGTCCCTACCCCAACGAAAAACATTGTAAATCTTTAATTTTCGAGAGTTGAGACGTTCTGCTTTATCCAACTTAATTTCAGGTCAACTAAACTGAACCAAGAGAGGTTTGTCAAAAGATTATGCATCGAATAAACCTGGGGCAGCATTTTATACTGTTTTGTTGGGTTTGCAAAATCTGGTGAAGTAAAAACGTTTCCAGCAAACAATATTCGTGCTTAGAACTTTGAATGTAGCTATATGCACAATCGTTAAGCCAAGCATGCATATAAAAAAAACTTTGCATCTAAATGACAAATGACTCATTTTTGTAAATCTTCAAACTGTCATTATTTATTATGATTATGATTATGATGAAATGTTCATACCTATATACAGGGCAGGTCAATTCTCTTGCACTGCAAAGGATGGAAAATCGCATAACCACGACCACCCATAATTCCATCCAAATGTAAATTCACTCGAGATCATCATGATGCGGTTTGATAAATACAAAAAAAAAACGATTGCGTTGAAAACTGCATTTATTCAGTTGTTGGTATTGATCACTAGTTTACTAGCACCTATGATAAGGATTAACATTATTTGCAGTAATATGGAGAATGTTTATACGACGAATACGTATTATCGCATAGCATCTCATTCTGTAAACATTCCCACGGTGAAGCTTTCCCGATATGCAAAGGACCATTCAAATGATTAAATATGTATCTATATAAAATTATACGATATAAGTAGATACATCCGAATGGTGTTGGTGTTAACATTATCACATTATTATCATCATTTTCGTCTTCGTCATCTTCGTTATTTTATGATGCTGAAACGTTTAAATAATTGCACTAATTCCATCTTGATATTGTCATGATTCATGATTTAAGTATATATAGCAATTATCTGAATCAGTATATGCGTAATATTATTTTAGTATTACAAAACGTTTATAATTTGATTTTTTATCATCATACATCTTACATCGTCATGCACATCTCATCACTCCTTAGTCATTTTGTCAATTATTATTTTATTTAATCGGCCTTCATATCCATAAATTCAAACCAGATGCATAATAAGAAATCTTTGAAGGCAAGCCTTGGATCATGCGTCAAAGTCATTATAAAATGACAAACAGGACCTTGAAACTTTTAGAAATTCTTTCGTATTTCTTGAAGAGCTTACTTCACGGCAGGGACTTGGGACAAGTCCCGTGATAATTTTGACTTCCTTTTTAATGAAATATGAATGAAATAAAAAACAATGCATTTTTGCCATTGATGTTAATAATTTACTCTACGCATTTCTCAAGGATCTTATTCCGCAACTGATTATTATTATATGCTGCAAGATGTTTATTTTATGCAACCATGAAGCGCATGAATTATTTACTTTCGGTTTAAAATTGTCTTCCGTAGATTATTTAAGGTAATTGATTCGAGCTGTCTATTATCAGTCTTTAATTGACTCCAACCCACAACGCCCAAAGACCAGTTTAATTTTACTTCAATCATTACGTTCTTAAGCCGTTAATGAATAAGTAGCCAGTGGATACAGAAACACATGCATTCCGTATTTAAATTTTAATTCAAATCCAGTTGAAACAACTTAGTCTGCAATTTATTTTTATCTCGCATTGTTTTATATTGTTTGACAGGTCATCTACTGGTGGAACCCAAGATAAATTTTCAAGAATTAGCGAGTCAACGTTTCATCATTTGCAAAAAGACAAAACAGCGCAGCGTGTGCATAACCCAGTTTGCACCCGTTTCCTGGGAATCATTGACGACTCGGAGTCAATCAATGGTCCATACTGTAAGACAATTGAACTTTCAATCGCATGCATTTCAACACGCTACCAAAAAACAACCTTTATCACTGTAAGGAAGATGCTTGAATTCAGAAAAGTCCATCAAAATCTCTTGCAGAAAATAAACGCATTGACCTTGAGTGACGAAAAGTGGCCGTAGACTTTTGGATAAACGTACAAAGTTTACAAAATTTCACGCAGAAAACGTGTAAGTGATTTTATAAAAAAACGTAACAAATCGCAAAAGTGGTATAATATGATAATGACGAATTTTAAATTCATAGTGTTAGTTTACAGGTGGACTCAATATAAATTGTTCGTAAAATGACTCAGCCATCGTCATCGGTTTCTTGCTGCTCTGTTGTCGAGGACAACCACGATGAGAAAAATGTACTTCGAGCGGGCCTCGTTTGCATGGGATGCCGCTGTGGCTGGCTTTGCTGCGAATGCCTCGTTTGCTGCATGACATGTAAGGAGTTGAAGCGATATTGCTTTTGTAGGTGGGACATGTCTCCCACAAAGACTCCTTGCATGTTTTGTGATTTACTCACAAAATCATGCACCTGTCGCCAGCGATATCGTTGCAAATGGTGTCAAGTCTCATTGCTCCAGTGCAAGCGGGGAGGATGCATTCAACTTTTGCCAAATCGTGCTACGCCCGAGGCTGCGCCATTTGTTGAAATTTTCAACAAAGAAGAGAAGGACATGTATGAAGATGAAGATGTTTTGAAGAACGCCGGTTCTGACGGAGACAGCGACAATGTCTCTATCAAGTCATTCAACACTGTGTCGTCTTCTTCATTGCGGATGGAATGTGGATCAAGGGCATCTACTGACTTCAGTGTTTGCAGTGCTGCACAAGACGATTGGTGGGAAAGTCAGAGGAACGAGGAAGAAAATGTGTCGGAGACAGAAACTGGAAGTCTCATCAGCAGCTCTTCACTTTCATCCTGTTAATTTATAATCCGGCATATTTGAGAATCTGTGAAAATCTTAAATTTTAGATTTATTTGAAAATACTGGAATTCCTAAACTAATTGGTATTTTGCTTGAAATTCGGCATTCGAAACGAATAAATATGGTGTTTAAATTAAGCAAATGTAGAACTAGTGATATAATGAAAAAATTGCTCAAAGTAGTAATATATACCACATAAAGAGCCATAAAGATGTCAGCATAAGAAACTTTTAGCAGTGAATAGCATAATCTGATAATCTACAAGGATTAATTGGACCTTAGCATTAGTCATTAAGGAGATACGCTTGCTTGCAAGTTTTATCATGGACTATTTGATTTTTTGCCAATTTTTTTTTAACACTCACTTTGGAACTTTTTAAATCTCAGGAAATGCCGTAAAAATCAAACGATGCACTTCACAGGTCCCCCTACCCACCGTTTTCGATTTTTGGCAATGTCTTTTACAAACAACTCATCAACTGCAGCAGTAGAGAAAAAAAATGCCTCTTAGGGATCCTAACATGTACTTCTAGGTAACCGTTTTGGAGGGTCCCAGGAGGGAGTTTCGTAGTAAATTTTATTGAAGCAACTATCGAGTGAATTTTGTACTACTTAAGCTTTATCGGAAGGATCATGAAGAATTCCTATACTTCACATTTTTATGGACGGTTTACCTCACTTTCTGGTGAGGTAAGATGAGGTAAACGCGTTCAAATCGTTAGGTGAAATGAATGTTCTCTTAATTTAATTTAAATCAAATTGGTATTAGGGTTTGGGAATGGTACAGGCAAGTTTAATAAATATAGGTTTGTTTAAACAATCATTTTTAGAATTGCATAAAATGTTCATCTGTATGGAGTGGAAGGTGCATTCGAAACTTTTATTATTTGCCTTTATTTTTGCTGGTAATTAGAATCAAATTTAAAAAATGACTTACAACAAGGAAAATTTTATTCATATTTAAGACATATTTATCTATTGATTGGCAACACCCTTGCCCCTCATAAATTTGCGAAGAAACGTAAAAGCAATGCTTGTATCTTCTTTGACAGTCTTTGATTTCAAACATGCACCATTATTTAGTATTTACTTGTATATCTATTTAATTGTGGATCAGCAATTTGCCAACCTTAGAGTATGTAGTGAAAAAGGCCTTTCCTACATGCAACTACACACTCTATTTCGCATCTCAAAAAAAAGGAAAAAGAATGAGCGAAATGCATGCAGGAGAGAGCATATGAGAACTGTACTCACAAATACCCATATATTATGGGCATCCAAGTGGAGAAGCAACTTCACTTTCAGTGAAACTACAATGCTGTAGAAAACCCTTCTAAAAAGGTAAGTAACAACGCAAAAGTTTTACTTTCCCCACATTTTAATTTCCCAAGTCCGAAGCACAGTCTGCGGCAGTTGGATTTTTGACGTTGAAGTGAAAGCATCGTCGAAAGCTACTCTGCGCTGTCATCATCACCGCAACGCACCGACCGACCGACCGCCTCAACTTTGTCAAGTCTCTGCATTGCGTTTATAAGCATTTCTCAACATTTTCTCTCTGATTTTTCACAGTATTACTTACTGCTCATTGAAGAAATTTTGAGTGCACCAAAACATCTATTTTATTCATTCATTTAGCAACCAGTCCCATAAAAGTTTTCTTTCTTTTCCTTCCTTCCATTTTTTTCTTTTTTCTTTCTTCCTTTTCCTCGTACTCCAGTTTTTGTGAACGCACCGTACTCGTATTTATTGTGTGAATTCGAGGCTCTTTTTGCAGGACCTCTACAGAAGCGAAGAAACTTGTTCATTTTATTTATTTCTCGCTAAATCAAAGCTGAAGTAGTTCGTTTGCCTAGTGAGAAGTTAAAGTCTGGAATAATACTTTTTTTGCACGTACTTGTAAACATTATTTCTACTTGAGAGTTCAGGAACGTTCTTTCTGTGAGTATTGCAACTGAGAACAATAGATAAGGCTTAATGATTCAGAGAGAAGAACTAACTTTCATAATTTTTTGTGCTTCATTCTGTTTGCATTAATAAACAACTTTTCTATTTGCATTACCCAAAAAGGCAACATTAAATGCAAGATGCACAAAAAGTAATGTCTGAAACATTCAACAAAATCGCAGTAGTCGTAATTCTTCTTTCCATCATCAATCATCACATTACCATAAGTAATCATCAATAATATTGAGGCAAGATCCAGCAAAGAATTCAAGCATTCCTCGTTGCAGTCGTCACAGTTACCGAAAGAATACAAGGTGATCAAATCATAGAAAAGCCGGTAAGGGAGAACTTTATAATGCTTTGTTTAGCTTCCTTGTTATGATCAACCATGCACATTTCGAATAACAATTTAATATAACCTCTATTCAGAAGATGACAATGTTTTGCTTTATTTTTTCCACCAAACTAATTTAGTTTTTGTTGGCCAGCAAAACATTATCGCATCGTACATGCGAAATAAAATTAAAGTTCGAATGAATTTTTATTACGCTATTTGAATAAATATGAGCTCAAAATTCTTCACTCTTTTCACCAGCTACAGCACTCACAAAAATTATGACAAGTTTATCCATCTAACCAATCACTAAATTGGCTTTTTGAAGAGCATGTCAAAGCTGAAAGTTAAGAAGTGCATTTTTATTTTTAAAAAATTAGGTTGCACGGTTAAGCGATGGAGCTTAAAAGTTAAATCCTAAAAGGCATATATAACATTAAACGCACGAGTACTTAACTTCTATCTGGAAGAAATACATAATTTATACCCGCTCTATAATAAATAATTCTGCATTTCCTATATCACCCTTAACCACTTCAATTGAAGGATAAGGCATGTAATTAAAATGGAAACCCTGGGTTGTACTATTGCCACCAGCTCTCTGAAGACGCAATTATATAATTGTTTTATTTTTATCATCCCTATATTGCAGAGGTATTTAATATCAGTAAGACTCGCACATTTAAAGTACTAATAGCGTTCCATTCCATCGTCGTTTGCTCTATACTTAAAGTTGGCTTGAATCGGAATAATTTATAATAATTGTTACGATTTTTTGTGCCAGAATTGAATGGATTTCATTAAAATAACTTCCCAAACATCCCCATCAAAATAACGTCATGATTTTCCCTTTTGCATGCAGCAGCCTCAATACTTTAAAGGTTCACAGTATTCTCTAACTTACTTTTATTGATCTTTCACAATGTACTGAACGGTTGTAGTGGCGATGCAATGATTATTACAAAGATCAAACAATAGCTTGTATTTTGGCGCAGTAGAAGAAAAGACCACTTGGTGGGCAACGTTCCAGAGAAAGTGAAAATAAAATTGAAAAAATCTTGAAGGATAGAAAAGAAGGGAAATTATTTCGCTTTTTCATTGAGTCTCAAAAAGAGAAACGTTTGCTGGGCATGTGCATATTGAATGGATAAAATGCATGTGTTTGTGGTGATATCTTAGACCACAATGATGTCAATGGATATTATCTAGCTGTCGCTCACAGTACCTTACCTTACCTTTACCTCTGACGCTCATCTGGCAGTGTATTTTGCCTCGCCCAACGTGACAAATGGATGCGGAGCAAAACCACAATTCAAGATTGAATATATTTTCATATAGATGCATGGTTTTGAGAACCCTTTCCGGAACTCGTAATATGGATCCCATGCTTCTCATTCTAGTATTTGATCAACCAAAAACTCAAAATTTGTAATCGGAGGACCAGCCTCGAATGTACATTGCCGAGATTGTTTTTCACAAGTCCATTAACGCTTCTTGATGCCTTTGTAAGAAGAATTCTGGTCGTTTTACTGATATTGATTAAAATTCAAAATGAAACACGGCATTTAGTTTTTTAGTCCCATGCAATTTTTAAATTTCTAAATGTAACAAGTTATAAAGATATCTTGCTTAAGCTGTAGAAAAGTTTAATAAATTGAACTGTTAATACCGTTGTATCCACGCAGCTTAAAATGGGTTAAATACGAGACAATTTCTCAGGATTATGTTTCAATTAATGTCTCTCATGTTCCATCCGTTGTCAAAGAATACAGTTCTGCCGTTAGACACACGAATTATTATTTATGAAAGTTATGACAACATACGCCCACCAAAAGACTAAGAAGAGACCTTTCGAATGAGGCACAACAAGCTTTTTTAATGAGAAAAAGTTTTAACCGCCAGCAGCCATTCCCCTTTACAAATTTTGGAAATTTTTTAAAACTGCATTCGAATGAACTATCACAATCTATATGTTGCACTGAAAAGATATCTTTAACATCATCCTGCCGTTTGCCATTAAATAATTTCAAAATTCTAAACAGTTTTACTTACGATTAGTTTTCTCCACGCTTTTGATTGATCTATTAAAAATTATATGTTATGTCATTTAAAAACATTTTCAACCCTTGGCCCTGGAGCTAATACTTAACCTAAATCTCTGAAAAGAAATAGGTTTTGTTCTCACTACACAAGGAACCTTTATTTCATATTTGAGATCAATCGGTAACCTCATTCGAGAGTTATCTATCTATCTGACAGACAGGAGGCATCACAAGCTCAGCTATATTAACTAGTGCAGTTAAAACAGCAATAAGGACGTAGCTGAGTAAAGGGTTAAATGCTGTCTTTGGCATCATGTTAAAATGTCATATTGATATTGTTGTCCATCATGTTCCATAAATTGTCATAAGATGCATGGATATCATGCAAATTATTTTAATCACCGATTGCCGTTTACAGTTATAAAATTTCAAAATTTTAATGTAACAATGTGATTTAGTTTTTAAAGGGCTTTCGAATGAGCTATCACAAGGTATATGTTCCATTTGAAAAAAATCTTCAACGGTCTTTTGCCCTTAACCGTTAAAAAATTTCGAAATTTCAAATACACAGACAGGCTTAGTTTTTTAAGGACTTTCGAATAAGCTATCACAAGCCTTATGTTAAATTTGAAAAAAATTTTGACCGTGACCCTGCCGTTAATAGTTGACCTAAAATTCTGAAAAACAATAGGTGTCGTCCTTAGTAGGCAAGGAACCTTTGTTCCAAATTTAAGGTCAATTGGTGACCTCACTCAAGAGTTATCGAACTGACAGACAGACGGACAAACGGTCACGTCAATCTCAATACTCGCTTAGCTATGCTCAGCTACGTAATAATCTTTGTTTCGTGTCTTAAGACCATCCCAGTTACGTCCATAGTTACACGGATTTACCTTAAGTAAATATTTAACTATCGATGTCCGGTTCTGAAACTGCAACGAGCTTAGACATCAATAAAAAGTTAAAAATAAGAATAGCAACTTGGGAGTGAAACACGCTGATTGCTCCAGGCAGTGAAGAAGATGGACAGGAGTATAGCTACGCCTTTATTATGCGTCATACATTTCTCACCGAATTATAAAGAAAATGATCTGATAGAGATCCATTAATTCGCCGTCGTCCCATTCTTGTAAGCATGAAAAAGGAAGTACATAGAAGTGCTTCCTTTCCACTCATGTCTGCTAGAATTGTGCTCAAACTTCGTGTCTAAAAACTGTCGCTTTCTCTGCGACAAGGATCCATTTCATGTTTCACTTCACCATCCATTGGAACGAAAGAATGAAATTGTGAACTAGTCTGGCTTTGAGCTCACATCCTTGTCTCTTTTCCTCCGGCCAGGACACTTCTTAGATCCCTTTGTAGATTTAAGGCTCAAATGGAACCAAGAAATTGTTTGTACTTTATCTCGCAATTGATAACTGGCAGCATTTCAACGTTTGATTCGATATGGCATGAGATGAGACTTTAGACTTTCAACTCATATATCACGGTTTCCTTTATCGAAAAAAACCTTTATACAAAATAGTTAAGGTTTTTTGTCCTTTCAAAGATTTGGACTTTTAGTGTTTTAGACAACCAAAAAGATTAAATACTCTACTTACAATTAGAGCTGGGCCATAATCTTCTGAAAATCTGTTTTTAATCATTATAAAAACTTTCTCGGCATGATAAAGGAGGTGTAGAACCATTTAGAACTTGATTTTAATTTGCTATGAGGAAGTGCTTCAAGTAGATTTTCCGTAGTTCTATTATTGTCTTGTTCATAAAAGGGGTTTCGGAATGCAAGAAATACATAAATTATTTCGATCTGTCCTTTCAGAGCTCGAAGGGGAGTCTTACATTTATTTTATTTCAGTCTTTATTTAGATATTCGTAACATTAGCTTAGGAATTATTATATCACTTTGTCACACCGAAATTTTTTACAGAAAATATTAGCCACACTCACACCCGCGAGCATTAGTATTATAAGTATGTATTAATAGAATGTAAAATGATGGTTGTACCTGAATAAAGAACATTTTACGTATAATGACTTTGTAATGAAATGAGAAAATTCTCCCATAGAAAAGTGGAAGTGCGTAAAAAACATTTATTTGAGGCACAAGTGTTAAAATGAAACAAGGTATTTAAAGGTCAAATCGAAGCATATAAAAGTTTGTATACCTATTTCTATTTCAAGCATTTTCATAAAAAGAGATAAAAATGCGGATCTTGAATACGTAATTGTAAGACCATTACTAATTTTGTCAGCTTATTGTTTTGTAAAGATCGAAAGCCGCGTATTCTACTACAGACGTAAAAATATCTACAGTGCCCAGTGAAAAGAATTTTCTTGCGAAAATGATTACTTTGAGGCCAACAGTCCGTTCTTGCTCTCATGCATTCGCTTCAATGATAACATAAATACTTAAGTATACATAATTATATTTTTAAACGTGGCCCGTGTATTTAAAAAAATCCCAATTATTTCTCCGTGTTGCAATATACTTATTAGATTCAAAAAGACCGTTGGTATAAATCCGTGCTAACAATTTTGGGAAAATTCAATACTGTTCCAAATGTACTCTAGTAAGATTTTATGCTATCTATGACAACAAAATGTTTTGTTTTCGCTGGTCTTCATTTCTGTGGCTTGGATTGTGTGTGAAAGTAGAGGCGTTGTGTATGGTTTTTAGACACATCAAATACTGCATTGGTGATAAATGCATGTTTTTTTAGTAAACTATTTGTTTGAGAAATTAATTCTACAATGAAATGTAATTCAAATCAAATGAATCATGAAGTGAAAATCAAATGAATTCTTCAGTTCTACAGTTAATTTTTGCTCTGTAGCTTAAATTGGCTGAAAATAAAGATGTTTGTTAGTCTTCACTGTTAGTATCTGTAGATAACTTTTTTGAAAGTTGAAAAATGCCCATCAACTACCAAGTACCGATGATGAACAGAGAGACATGACTGATCCTGATCACACAATGCAATGTTACTAACCTTTTGTTTTCAGCTCAAGATTAGGAAACCTAAGTATGAACACTGGGTCCTTCCATTGTTGTTCTGTTAAGAAAAAGTTCATAAGCCCATACAAGCAATGCTAATGGAAGCTTGTCAAGCATACCTATATATATACACGTAGCAAACTTATTTATGAAGTTTAAGGAAGAGAAAGTAGGAAATGGCGGAATTTCCTGGCTTTCGGTGTAGTTTAAGTAACAAACATGGCTGGAGGCAGTCAACGTCCCTAAAAATAAACCTTTGTTCTTATAAGTTCCCATGATATGCATAACACGGTTTATACTATCGCACCGTTTGTATTATATTGACTACAAACTATAAACATGTTGCCATGTTTCTGTTCCATAAATTATAGCTTTGAAAAGGGCCGTTCAAATTGAATTGAGTTTAAATGGCATTTGTCTTGGATTCATTTTTGATGTATACTTCAGTCTTTGGCTTGATGTAATGTGATATTACATGATCTGATATGATGCAAGATGAGAATTGAAGTGAAGCTTCAGCGAATTTTTTACATTAAGTCGTGCCTTATCTCCATTCCGCCGCTTATGCCGCCGGAGAAATGACGGCCTCCTTCGTTTCCTGAGTTAAGGACGATGGAAATGCTTTTGTGAAACTAGAACAAACAACAACAGAAAACAAAAAGTTGTCCTTTTGAAAATGAAAAATATTCGGCATCCCCTACCCCAGTCTCTAGTTGAGCTTCGAGGAAACGACCTAACATTTCTTAGCCTTAAACAAAGGATACATGTTTTTCGTAAGATTATTACTTACACTACACTATTGCAAAGCAAGTTAAGGATTCACTTAAATATTGGCAGTACCAATGAGTTAATAACTACATATTAACTATCTCTTGATATTTTCGTTACAAGTAGGGTTACTTGCAAACAAAATGGATACATAAGATTAATTTATCTACCCCATGCCACCTTACACAAGTCGAACCTGATTTCATAATGCTCCAACTCCAACAACCACAACGGGAACATGTCTTGCTGTCGTCCGTCCGGAATTTCTCCACATAACGAATTACAGTATAACCTTCATATTATATCACCCTATTTAAGATCAACCTCCTCATAAGATCATCCCTGTGAATTCCCTTTCGCTTTTCCATTGAATATTACTTCTATAAAAGATACCCTCTCAATAAGATCGCCACCGTATTAGACACATACAAAAAAAATACACACAACAAAGAAAGCCATTAAAATGTTCTCTATAAAAGATCAGGCAGATTTTTTAGGCAAATCGAAATAATGACTCTTCACAATTTTGATTACAATACAGAATAGGCTAAGGTAGAAAAATCTTTTTCGGTAATAAAGTTGTTTTACGTTACCGTTTTTTAAATAATTGCAATAGCTGTTCTTTAAGGTGGCGTTAAAGAGCTTTACCATGTTGTATTGATGTACAAAATTTCCTTATTAGGGACACTTGATCTTAAATAGAAATTTCTATATAAGGACACCTCTATATTAGATACAAAAAACCTTTCCCCTTTGGGGTGGTCTTATATGGAGGTTTTACTGTACTTAAAACCCCAACTCATCAGAGTATATGTGTGACAAACTCGAGGTCGGAGACTGATCACAAGATGTGCTGGGATATTCCAAGCTCGTCCATCTCAGAACAAACACAGTAGGTAGTCATCGTTAGTGAAACTATGAAATCAGGAAATAATACAAACGATTTATAAGGTTAGCCATTTCGACGAAAATCGGTGACGAGTTTTTAAATCCCTTGCACAACGCCTACGTTTTAACATTGCCGGACATAAAATGTGGTTGTATTTGCAGATTTGACCATGAAACTATGCATTTACAACGATTCACAAATGTCGATAGAAAAGCATTTATTTCAAAAGTACATTTCTAAACTATCTTTTGACATACTGAAAAAAAATCGCCGTTTTTCCAAACTGTTGCCAGAGGCACTACCTTGCAAGTGATGTTTAAGGAAAACTAAGTTATTGTTAGTTAGCCAATTCTGTTAATGTTTAGCTATTTCCCACAAGAACTTACTCGATTGGGTTACACATTTTGCCATCCCTTTCACTTCAGAATAGGTATGCTCATTTTCGCATAGTGTATGAAAAATAAAAAAGGCATCAGAACAATTTATCTTGTTGGATTGGACAGTGGAAGAAAATAAATCGATGAGGGAATTACGTTTACTTGACCATGAATTCTATGGAGCGTATAGAAGTGATAAAAGCAAGGCATTGTTAAACAGATTAAATTGCTCGGTTTGTCTGTGTTTCCACACATACTTTTTGAGGGATACTTCTGCTTCAATAATCTATCTGTTGCACCCAATCATTAAACAAGATCGAGCATCCGTGATTCATGGAAAAAAAAAGTTGCTTAATGTAATTAAGTCCGATCTTTAGTGTAATGATGTTTACAATTTGATAATGTAATAAGAGTTACAAGCAATAGTAGCGTAGACAAACTTGGCGAACATGATATTAACACAATTGTCACAAGAGTTGTAAAAATGCTGCTCTCCAGTTGCACACAAATTTCCAAACCGGGAATGACACCAATAATATTTCAGAAAAATCGGACAATTATTAACGGCAGGGTAAAATAGTTCGTTAAATAGAGCATATGGCTTGAAAGTATAAAAACTGGGCAACACTGTTAATTAGGAATTTTAAAGCCAAAAGCGTGTGGTTAAAGTATTAAAAAAATGAAACATTGTTTGTGATACTTCATTCGAAAGGCCTACACAAACTTTTCCCATGTATGTTATGGTGACATTCTTATAGCTATTCTTATTGCTTTAATGACAGTTTACAAATCTTGAGAGAATTTGATTTGCAGTCATAAATTACCATCAGCCCAAACACCATTGAAGCAAATTCACCACTGAAAGGTATTTTATATGTTAGAACGTATATTGTTTCTGGTGACCACCGCTTACATAACCTGTGAGAACACATACGTATTTCTAACTTTCTTTCATTAGCACCAAAGATCCCGCGTTATTAAGGCCGCATGGGTAGTGGTTTTCTGCCATCCTTCCTCAGCCATGCATTTAGCGAAAGCGGGAGTTCAGTTTTATAATAATACATAACTGTCTTGGAGAGGAGACGGCAAGTAGTTAGGGTATCGATGCATGTGATATAGTTTTGAGGGTTGGAAACAGTACTCGGACTCCATTCACGGTCGTTCAGAGTTTTTTCGCCTAATGCAATAGTATATGATTAGGATCAAGTTGCTTCGTCATTGTTTTCCCTGAACTTTTTAAAAAAATAATTGCCTTAGAATTTAAAAGCTAAATTTTGTATTTTGCAATATTATTCCAAAACTTACAATTTTATCGGGCCCTAACCCACAAGTTTTGGGAGGGTGAATTATGAGACGACAAATTAGGAGGTGGGGTTTTTATGGGAGGATAAATTGAAGGGGGTATATTATGTAGAACCAATGCAATTTGAAACTATCGAACGAATGTCATGGCAATAGCATTCTTACAGCTCTTCCTTCAGTTCTTTATCAATAGTACGCTAGAACAGCTATGTGTCTATAGGTTGTTTGGTTTTTTTTTCTAATTCTACTTCCCATCCTCGTCAAAGTCAAGAAGCAGTCTTGTGGCGTAGTCCTCAAGACCCTTTACTATGTAAGTGAAAATCGAGGAAAATAAAGAAAATATATTTGTTGGCAGCTTCTTAACCACTCTCGGAAGAAGGACTACATCCATAATGCATTAACCAAGACCATTTCCATTAAAAGTACTCGTCTCATACGAGCGAGAACTGGGAAAGTTACGAAGGCTATTTCACCATCGCTATGTACTTCCAGCCACGCCATTTACACTTCGAAATAAAAAGCTTTTTTTATTCGAGTAACACGACGCCATAAACTTATAAATACATATATGCACGTGCGCTCGGCCCTGGCCTTTCCTCTAGATACAGATTTGCGTAATTTTTTACAGCTCTTCACCCCCTAAACGCTTACTACTCCTAGTAATGTTCATCCTATTTTGAGTACGCGCCACTTGAGAAACCACGGTTTCTTACGTTTCTCTTATAATTTTTGATCTGAACAGAAATGAGTATGAGTACACTTGGTCATCGATTCACGGACTGCAAATTCAAATGGGCATCCATCATTAATTGATTTGCCTAAGATTTCCCTATTCATTTCTTTTTGGGAATTGAATCAACGAAGAAAAGTCACAACGTGGAAGATGTTATGGTGTTCTACGATCGCTTTAGAACATATTGTAAAACTTTATTCAGTTCCATTGTGTTTATGGAATTTCTAAACTAAACGTCAGAAAATGAAATCTCAAAGCGAAACTCAAGGGTGCATAATTTAAGGCATTATCGAACACATCGAAAAAAAACGTATCTACTGCTGCTTTTTTGTATTCATTGAATCTTATTCAATGGTCGCGCTAAAATGGTGAGAGCAACGGATTTTTTATCAGTCTTTCTTGACAAAGTACCGAGATGTTATAGGCAAGGAAGCAATACGATGGGAAAAAATTTCCGCCTGAAAAGTTGGAACTAACAATAAGGGGGATTGAAGTTGTAAATGGAGAAGTTCTCTAGTTTACTACGAAATCGTGTTTTTTCCAGAGGAGCAGTAAAGGTGTCATTTGTTTGTTCTGGGACACGATCCGAGGACTCCACTCTATATTAATGCCGGGCTTTTAAGGAATTAAGTCGTGAATTCTTTCTCGTCAAAATAGAAAGGAATTTGGAAGACCATGGAACAATGCATTTACTCTTTTCCATCGTGTTCTTATCCCCTCCACTACCTTGTAAAAGTTTGGTAAAAGTTACCTTTTTTGCCATATAAAGCTCTACTGCTTCTTTTTACTTTTGCGCGTACTACTTAAATAAATGTAAATGTAAGAAAGAGTAATAAGGGTTTGGGTTCAGTTGCTATCGCAATACGGACAAATTTCATGGTTTATTACCACTTTACTTTTACATATTAAGCTTCATTTAACTGAACTTTGACGATAAAAAAGCCCACTTGCTCATTTTGATTGAAAGGAGTAGTGCCGTGTGATACTGGATATATGTAGCAGCTCAGGTTACTCTCAGTAATTAAAACCAAAATCTCAGACTTGCATATCCCAAGTGGTATTATAATTGATACGTATCTGACCCATTAGATTTTCCTGAATTTAGTTTGTAGGTATTCGAAGACTGTGTTCTTATTCGCTCGCTTCATTCTAGATTAGTTTTATTTTATGACAGTGGATTCCAATTAAACAGAGTGGGTGTGTGCTTTTTATTATCTCTGGGAAAGAGAATAACAACTGAGATGAGATAATTTGAAAACACTTTTTTGTGACAAAGCAAAATCGATTTTCTATCCAAAATAATTAAGTCAGTACTTTTGTTCATACGTTCATACCTCAAGCTCCATTCAAAAAACTCCTCTCAAATTTCCTTGCATTCGTCATTTTTTTAAATGTAATTTGAGGTATTGTATAGATCGTTATGGTTTGTACACAATTTGGCAGCAGTGGCAACCTTTCCACCCGTAAGTAATGAGGCAGTATGGTGACTTTATTGTGAGATGTGTAAATTAAAACGTGAAAGTTGTTTTAGGTCATTCTCTTTTAATTTCGACGGAAAATAAATGCCAACATCTGGGCTGAAAAAGAGCACAAAACACGAAATGGTAATCTGTTGATAGTAAATGAATTTCGAAAGTTTCTCCGCGCAAATGGTATAAAAGTTATAACATAACGAAAATATATAGAGAAATAGTGTTTGTAATTTTTATATTATTTTCTTTTCGTACATTCTGTAAGTCAGAACTGCTCTGGAGCAAGGAAAACCATAAATAAATAAAATGAGTCTTTCCTCACTTTTCTATCCACCATTACTTGCTTACCTCTGAGATTTTCGAGAGCTATTCAGCGTAAGATTGCTAAAGTAGCCGCATAAACCACAGCTTTTCCACGGTCCCAAATGATCCATTCAATTGCAAATGAGAAGCCTTTGAAGCACGGCGAATTTTTTATGTAATGTAGTACAGATACAGATAATGTAATACGCAAAAAATTAATACCGCGCAGCACGCACATTCATTAATATACTTACAAGATGATCGGATCCTTCACAAACCTAATGCATGTTCTCTACATATAAAAATAACAGTTTGGAGTGTTTGGTCATAGATTGCACAGTTAGTTAGTTTAGCTAAAGCATAGTTACTAGTACAGCGTTTATTTAAAAAACGTTTCGTATTTTTCACATTTATCTTTTAAATTTGCTCCATAATATGTAAAAACCCCAATGAGTGGGGAAGAGAAAGAATCGAGTGAGAGGTTGGGGCTTAATGGAGGTATGCTTGTGAGTGAAGCTCTTCTTACTTTGCTGTTATTGATTTCACTAGTGCACCAATATTATATGAGTTACTTTCCATTAACAAATCTAACGGTTTATTGTACTATCATCGTATAAAATTATTTTTCCTCATTGTCGAGTGTCAAAGTTTTCAATTGACTACGTTTGAACCCTTATTAATTAATAGAACCTATGTTTAGAAAAACCCAATCAGAAGTGCATGTCTTGGAAGCCCATGTTTTCCAGTCTGAGATTTTTCAAAATCAAACTGTTCGTCGATATGAGTTATAATAGTCGTTGTTTCCCACATTATTTTTTTTTTAGAAAAAAAAAACGCAGATGTATGGCTATAGATTACGTTTCAAGCAGGTCAATCTTCATTCGTATGTTAGGTATTAGATAAGTATTCTCAAAATAGTTTTATCGTATACTATTTTACTTACGTATCCCCACGATTTTAAACTTGTTGTAAAGTTCTATATGTATGTCTAGGATGCAAGCGTATTTTTCATGTATTTTCAGATTTCCCTGTGAAAATTTCTAGAACATTTTCCTTAAAATATTAAATTACTGTGGAGACACATGATACTTGAGCTATGACTATGACTAGTGAAATTGCTTTGTTTAAGTTTAAAAAGACTAAATTACAACAACAGCTTCTTTTTAATGGTATCTCCTTCCAAGACCATGCAACGATTATAGTATAGCTCAAGTTATAGTCCGGACATGAGTAT
The DNA here is from genome assembly GCA_027743895.1 of Seira musarum. NCBI lineage: Eukaryota > Metazoa > Arthropoda > Collembola > Entomobryomorpha > Entomobryidae > Seira > Seira musarum. The sequence goes on from JAHZMX010004753.1 coordinate 42,588, forward strand.
AATAACATTAGTTTTCGCCAAACCCAGTCTGTGCTTTATCATTTAATTTAATACACACGTATCATTAAAAAGCATGGTCCTTCACTTAAATTTTTTCGTGATCAGGGATCCTGATCACCATCGTCCTTCACGCTTGCTTGATTGTGAGAATATAATCCAAACATTTGCCCACTCGTAACTCGTCTTTCGGCCCATTTGTAACTTCAGGATGTATTCAAAGCCATGGTAACATCAACTCTTCTGGAAACAAACACAGAGGTAGACAAAGAGTAAAGACACACACAAAGACAAAAGACACGTTGCTTTATAATAGCTCTGGTCATGGTAAAGTGAGTTGGTAGGTAATTGGAGAAAGTAAATAGAGCTGTTAAAACAGCGATATTGACGTAGCTGAAAAAGGGTTAACGATGAGAGACTTGTTCTCCAATACTGTTGTTAATCTGTCCGCTACCGCCGTCGACGGTTAACCAATTTCAAAAATAAAATATCAGGTATACTCAGCATTTCAAGAGCATTGGAATGAGCTATCACAGGTATACTCTACCATCTGAAAAAAAAATCAACGATTTTTTACCGTTTACCGTTAAAAAATATCGACATTATAAAGACACAGTTTTATTTAGTTTTTCACGGGCTTTCAGATAAGCTATCAAAAACCATATGTTCCGCTTGAAAGAAATTTCAACCGTTGACCCTACCTTTAATAGTTGACTGAAAAATTCTGAAAAGAAATAGGGTTCGTCCTCAGTACTCAAGGAACCTTTGTTCCAAATTTGAGGTCAATCGGTGACCTCTTTCGAGAGTTATCCCTCTGACGGACAGACGGTCACATAAATCTCATATTCTTTCCCACCATGTGTGTATTGTATTACGAATTACGACGTGCATGAATGTATCTTTCATCATATCATGAGTTTCAGTTTTCCTCCAATGCCTCAGACAAAAACTATTTATTATTATCGTCTGAAAAAATTCCATCTGTGAATATTTTCTGATAAAATGTTAGAGGTAAATGGATATGTACCGCGATAGTTGATGTCTGAAGACGGTTATATGGCACTAATGGCACTACCATTGTACTTCTACCGAGACTGAAAACAATTCGAGCAGTACATACTACCTCGTCCTCCCGGGGTATAATTAATTTTGTCGAGCGGTGAAGGATATTAAGCTTCATCTTCCGCCTTGTTGTAATGCACAGGTTGTTATCGTTCCTACATAATTTGGCACTCTCTTTCTTTAGCTGGCGCGCGTCGCTATTGTATTTTGTTGACTTCATTTCAAAGTCGAGTTAAAGTCACTCACTGTCATTCAAACAAAGATACTTACATATTAACATTGAAACGCTGCTTTTAGTTCTCCGTATGTCATGTCATCCTTGCTCCGAAAGTCTTTTATAAAGGATCGAGTCCTAAGAAGTGTTCTGGGCAAAATGATTTATAATTATGCTCTCCTGTTTGCTGAGAAGGACAAAGCAAATTCAAAGAGAAAATTTATTATTACTTCATTTGCATTCGTTTTATGGGCACTACAAGTAGGTACCCAAGTATTGTAGTCTAGTTAAACTAGGAGCTTTCCCACTTTATTTTATTTGCGCCATCCACACAAACCTATCCAACCCAATCACTCTCCCTCAATTCACTTTCAGAAGTGTAACCGTTTCGTCTTGTACACCTACCTTAACTTTTTTCAGAGGAGAATAGAGGAGGAAGATTTGCGCTAGTAGTTTCATCATAGAATATTATTCTCATCTAATGTTCAGTCTTTCTGGCTGTGATATAGCTAGTGATATGAAGCTCTAGAACGAGAAGAGGCTGCCACCATTCTCTACGGCATAGGCAGAGCACAGACTCAAACGTAATTATATGTGCCATTGTGCTCTTCGCATGATTACAACATTTTGTAAACAGCACAAGAAATAAGAATACAGCACAAATGTAAACAGGCTAAAGTGCATTTTTATAATACACCCACAACTTTACTTACTCCGAGTTTGGGAGAAGTTACGCTACACTTAAAAATGAAATCATTAATGTTTTTTAGCTGCATTTATTTGGTATTTCAAAACCAATTAGACGTTACGATAAGCGCAGGTAGTATCGTAAGTTTGTCTTCTCATCTAGAACCTCGGATATGAAAATTTAGATGTGACTCAACTGCCAGGATTTTATGCAACTTTCATTCATCTCATACAGTTGGTGAGTGAAATTGAGTTGTTCATTGAATGCAAATTAAAGAGATGCATACAGGTATTTTTAAATTAAGTAAGAATAAATTTTTACTTCGCACGTGGTTTTGCTCATCTAACACATAACTAATACAAATAGAGCTATTGTATTGTAAACGGGAACCGTCGGTTCATTGTAATTTTGGTGTTTTTATTTCATGCATATCATATCTTTATAGTACGTACCTGTAATGCGCAGACTCTCACTCGGACTATGGAAAATCTGTAACGGATTCCAAATTTACCTTGAAGACTTGATTTCCGTTGTTTTCCTTTGTCATTGGGATCTTATTTGCATTAATTACTTTTAAACACGCCGAAGACAAAGGCTTAAGCATGAACTACTGTTTTGGCCGTTTTCAAACAATCTGGATTTCTGCTTTCAAAGAGAAGTCTTGCGTTCCTATCTTCATCCAGTTTTAAAGAGCCTCTTCGTCATCTCTACTACCCAAAACTCTCAGTTTCCAACTAAGTTAAAGACATAAGCAAGAAAATAAGGAAAAGCCAAGAGAAACCGACGAACCACGGCCAAGCTTTGCAAAAGATTCATTTCCATTTACAACAAAACGCTGCGACTTTCTCCTTTCATCTTTTTTGAACTTATCCGTCCCCAGTTCAAATAAGTCACTGGTAAAACGCTCACTCATATATATGTGCATCCTTTTGCATTCATGAGAATTAAATGGACAGAAAAGGAATGAGATACCATGCAACTATCTTTAAGTCATTTTAATCCAAGCATATAGAACATTTGAGATTGTACCATTTTTCACGAAAGGGTGCGACAGAAAAGTTTATCAGACAAAGCTTGGGTATGAGACACTTTGCTCTCTCATTTTTCTCGTTTTGAGATTAAACTTTTTTTTCTTCCATTTCAGATTAAAGCCAACAAATAGTTTTAAACAGCATGTTTGTCATTCATATGAGTCTGAAACATGCTCTAATTTTTCATGAAAACTCATTTCATTATAGACACTACTGCTGTCATTCAATCATTTTTTGGCTATGGTAAAAATAGGAATGTTCCTTGCGGTTACAGCCATTCCCAGATTTTCATTTCATGAGCAAACGTGGTAACTTACCACTGGTAAGCATTCTGCTGTCAATTTGCCCTTTGTCTGAGTAAAATTCAGCATGCACAGACAAAAATAAATCATGCCAGAACCGTTTTAGGCAAATGGAAAAAAAGAGAAAATTATCAAACTCTTTTTAAAATTTAAGACTTTCTGAGCCAATTTTTGGAGAAATGAATAGGAGGGCAGGATTGTAATTGAATGGAAAAACTGAATGAACCCGTGAAGGTCTCAATTGAGTATTTTGCTAAATTTGCTATTCGTTATGGGAAAATAGACCACTGCACTTATGCAGGAGTGTATTTGCATAAAAATTGACCATTACTTTGGCAGGGTACCTCATAGGGTCGGGAGTTTTAAATACAGAAATAATTACCTGTCTTTAAACGTATTTATGCTTCTATGTAAAATTTAAATTGTAATCAGAGCACGGAGAACTGTGGTTGGTAACCGTTGGTAACACACAATTTAACTCTAGACTCAGGCGAGCATGATTAAATGATGCGTAGACTCTAATTGTTCCAAAACGCCTCAGTTTTACTGTATTAACGTTGTATTATATTATTGTTATAGGTTGTTGCGACTTGACTTACTCGTTTGTTGATATCCCATCAAGTAAGTATTTTGTTAAGGTATTAAGGGAAGTCCCTATATACTTTGATCGGAGAGGATGAGGGCGCTGCTTGATCCAGGAAGTCAGGACAGTTAAGTATTATATAGTGCAGGCATCGATTGGGCTGGACCATCAACCAAACAAGACACATATTTAAAGAGAAATTTTAGGAGCGGCGGATGCATAATAGGGCATGCATGCAAACAAAGAAAAGCAAAAGGTAAACATTTGTTGGTTCGGGGAAGTTTACGAGGACCACATCACATAACTGAAGTGAAAAGTAAATCCTTTCTAGCAGAAACTCTTCTAATGCGTAGAGATTGGTTCTACAAGTTCCTTCGTAGTCGTTGCTATATATATTCACACATTTCTATGGAAATTATTTTGATTAGAGGTTTTATTTGACAACCTTTTTCCTTTTCCAAAAGCCAAAGATATATACGTGGCTACATTTACAAGTAAACTATTTCAACGGCTAATCGAGATTCTCAACCAAATCAGTCGAACTGATATATTTCGACTACGCTGAAAACGATGGTGACAATCGTTTGGCCGTCTGAGCTCTCCTCGAATTTTAAAGTTTAAAAAGATTTTTCCATGCACAATACAATGAGGAATTCCATTGAATGCACGTATAAACTTACTACGATATAAAAACTGACGATGCTATGCTACATATGAAATACCTGCAAAAGGCTTAAATATATGCCTAAATTGCTAATTTTACGCTGGCCACGGAGTTTATTTTTTTATCGTGGCCAGTTTGCAGGGGCATTCAAAGAGTTTAAACATTGCATTTATGAAAATCTTTTTAAACTTTAAAATTCCAGGAGGGCTCAGATGACCAAATGAGTGTCACCATCGTTTTCAGCGTAGCCGAATTGATATATTTCGACTGATTTCGTTGAGAATCCCGATTAGCTGTTGAAATGGTTTACTTGTTAAACCAAAGGAACGTCAAGTAGAACCTGAAAGCCATCGATTGATTCAGAAGGAATTTTCGCAGGTCGAATTTAACTCTGTATTAAACGATTAGGAGTTAGGATGTTAGATACCTAAATTAATGTAATTGGGACTCAACATAAGTAGTCATCGCGTTTGATTTTATACCACTATGACTGCGGATATTTCCTCTTTAAAACAGTTTCGTTTTATTATATTTCTTGGCATAAACAGATCCTCATAAGGACGAAAACAATGAAGAGGATTTAGAATTGTCCATCCTATCAACATCTTTTTACAATTTGTTTTTTTTTTTTGAATTTATTAGATAACCACAAAAGCGGATCATCATTAGCAGTATGCTGTTAAGAAATGTGAAAAAGTTGAACAAAAAATCGACCAAAATATAGTCAAACGAAAGTAGAAAACGCCTACGTCATGCCTAATTTCTATTCAAGAAGCGACGACAGGAAAACCCTCCTGTTTTCCTTCCATTAGCCAAACACTTCTCTAACAGACGAAAGCTTATAAATTATATCAACAAAACTAGAATATGCTCTCAAGTGCTAAGAAAACGGATGCATGAAGGGTTTTTATTTTGTTTGCTCTCCAACCCTTTTCACTTTTCCCTTCATCGTCTACTACGAGACTTAAGTGAAAGAACGTGATTCTGATAAAAATGAGATGATGATGATGAGAAGCACGATGATGAGCATCGTCACATTCAGACTTCTTTTGCTCGTACAATGATCCTGTTGATAATTTTCAAGATGATTTTGTTTAACTACTGTGAGGTAAACATGTTTTCCTTGAACTCACTTCTGCTGTGATCATGTTTACCAAGGAGGTGCGCATTGATGGACACGAAAATGCTCTAAGGAACTCTGTTAAATGGGAAAAGACGCGTTTCTACTACTAAGCTAAAAAAAATCTGGATTACCTCCATTAAAACTGATGAAAATAGACAAAGGAATTGGAAGAGGGTAAGAAACATGAGCAGGCCAGAATTACATCTACTATCCGCATCAACAAGTTTTTCTGCTCCAAGAGGCGAAACTGGATACCGTAGTCCAATGAAAAATAGCCTTTTGGCAGATGGAATATCTGCCTTTTTTATTCTTTGTAGTTTAGCCATACAGTCGACTTTACATCCCTTGGATGGTAGATTACTTTGGTACTCAGTTGTCGAGTGTGTACTTCAGCACTTGATATCAATTTCGATTTTTTCAGCAGCTCACAACGTAAACATCCATGCATTCTCGAATTTGTTTGCTACTGTTACTGAGTAAGAAAGAATCAAATGCGTAGAATTGGAGTAATATAAAAACAAACGGTAAAATTTAATTAGGAAGATGCGAGCTAAGCGTTGGGATACTATAAGTCCTCCACGTACGTAGTAAACTTTGTTCTCGTCTACTACTTGAAAAGACTATCGATCTCGCTACTCATCAAAAATTTGGTCTGATGTGGTATGGGTTTTTCAAGATGAGTAGGCCCAAGGGGGCGAAAACTTTTTTTTCTATCTGCAGCGGGTTACGAACAGCCTGTTTTTAAGACAAAAAAAAATATGTTTAGAATTACTTGCATGAAAAACTGATTTTTGAGCCTCACACAAAATTGAACTAACAAAAACACCAAGTTATGCATCATCATAACTATAAAATGTGATACAAGATTCTGTAATGCTAATTCTAGCAACTGCTTTTTGAATGTTCTTAAAAACGATTCAACTGACAGAAAAATGGTTTACACTTTACACCATTAGAAAGGTCATGCGATTTGCCAGTCGTTTTTTTTTAAATTTCGTAGTGATTCCAGTTATTTTAAGTACTAAAAATTACAACAACTAAAGCATGCTTTTTCGTCTCCTTCCATGCATGTCACCATTTCCCTTCCGTTGCATATATTTTTTTCGTTATTACGTAGCTGAGCGTAGCTAAGCGAGTATTGAGATTGACGTGACCGTCTCTCTGTCAGATGGATAACTCTCGAAAGAGGTCACCGATTGACCTCAAATTTAGAACAATTCCTTGCGTACCTAGGACGAACCCTATTGTTTTTCAGAATTTTAGATCAAGTATTAACGGCATGGTCAATGATTGAATTTTTTTTCAAATGGAACATATGGCTTGTGATAGCTTAATCGAAAGCCCTTGAAAAACTAAGTCAGGCTGTGTATTTGAAATTTCAAATTTTTTTAGCAGTCAACCGGAAAAGACCGTTGAAGATTATTTTAAATGGTGCATATACTTTGTGGTAGCTCATTCGAAAGCTCTTTAAAAACTAAATACAATACTAAATAAAACTAATACATTAAAATTTTGAAATTTTATAACTAAACGGCAATCGGTGATTAAAACAATTTGCATGTATGCTGTTGTGATATTCATATGGAGTATGCATCTTATGACAATTTATGGGTATGACAACGGTATCAACAAGACATTATAACAGGATGAAAAAGACAGCATTTAACCCTTTACTCAGCTACGTCCTTATTGCTGTTTTAACTGCACTAGTTCACAATGATCGTATTTCCTTTCATAAGCAGTACTCCCTTCTTTCATTGTCTTTCCATTTCATCATGTTCGCATTAGACCTGCGCTTCTTCATTCGAATGGAAATGAAAATGACGACTAGGATTACAGTGCAGTGCTCAGTACTAAGATCAGCAAGGAACTCGAATATTTATCATATCTAGAAATCAAGACTTGAAAAATGCGTAGCTTCAAACATTCTTCCGACAAGGGTCCGCATGTGACATATTTACCCGTGATGCTTGATTAAAGGACCAAAGTTCAGCAAAGTATTCATTTCTATTTTGAACTTGAAATCCCTTATGTTAAAGTTCTCATGGAGGTTCAAATTTTAATAATAAAAATGATCTATACACGCCAAGGTGAGACTGTTTTTCCAGAAAACTATTGTCACAAGGACATCTGACTCATTGTTCAAAGCTTTTAGTGTGTAGAGGTGTCGGTTCGTGGTTCATTTCATGAATATTACTGAAATTTATGCATATGGCCGCACCTAACTTTTGTCAATTGGCGTTCCTTGGCAAAAATCAGTTTGAAGAACTGATCGAGATTTACTAGTATGCAATAAAGTGCATGCACACTTGGAATGTCATTTCCTCTTCGCAGTACCAAGGTTTTCAAAAAACCATAACGGAAAAAATGGAATAGTGGAATTCATTACTTATGGGCGAGAATTACGTCTAGAGTCCAGAACCGATTCCAATATTTATCGAATTTGGGGTTCTTGAATCTGATTCGTGATATGAAAATTTGAAACCGTGAGATCCTTTATAGAGATATATGTTCAGTTTGAATCTTCGAAGTTGAATAAAACATGTAATTGCATAAGTATTGGCAAAACATGACACGATTTCAGATTATCATGGTCCCAACAAATGGAAGCTTAAGGTTAATTCATTCATTGTTAGTTGGCGTAAATTCGATTAATCTGTAATATTACGTCAGAACTCGAAGGATATCATTTCTCGGAAACCTTTTGATTTGGACATTCACATGAAATACTTAATTGGTCCACAGCACAGCACGCGTTTCTGAGCTACATTTGGCATGAACCTTAAGCTTTTGGCCATGTCCCATATGAATTGGTGGTCAAGATTATGGTCAATGTTTTTTGGCAAACGACATAGGAAGAGGGAAGAGATAACCTGAATACGTTGGAACTAGATTTGAGCAAATTGAATTCTAACCAAAACAATATGTATACCTATCTGACCAAGTACAAGAGTAGTTTTACTTTCACACATCCACTATTTCATAGTTTTTTTGAGTGACTTTCTTTTTTTTTTCTTTTTTTTTCGAATACATAAAATCTGTTTTTAGTTTGTTTCTGATTGCTTAAGATAATTTCCTCCGTAGTTGTGAAGTGGTTAATTGGTCCCACCCATAGTTCATCAAAAATTAGATTTTTGAACATTATTAATCTCATTTGAGAAATTTACACTCAAATTCTCCTTTATGCATTTTGTAATCCTTTCCCGTCCTGGCTTTAAGCACAAGATGTGATCAGAAGCACTCGGAAAAACCTTGATCTAATCTTACAAAGGGATGTGATGAACCGTTTTACCAAATTCGAGTCAGGCAGTTCAATAAATTTGAACTCATTTCATCTTTTTCACCGAGCAGCAATGTCAGCTTAGCGGTATTTCTTTTACCTTTAATGTGGTTTATCCACTGATCGCTACCTTTTTTATACTTAAAAAATATAACATTTTGTAAATATGTACTTAAATTAGCCCGAAAAAGTTGTTACTTAGGTAGTTATTTAGTAGCTAACTGAAAAAAAAAATAATTCCAAATTTCTTCCTTCATTCAATTTTCTTTTTATACTACGTATTCATTCACTAACCTTCTACGTATTTCTTTTGAGTTTTCAAGTCAACATAAGCGTTGACGGATTCCTTGGTATGAATAGGCAAATCACGATGCCATTTCAAACATGTGCACTTTATCAACCTCAGTCTCCAATTTTCTACTCCCAAGTTTCAAACTTATATATGTATATTCGTCGAAAAAAAATGATCGCATCTTTTAATATTTTTTCATCAAGCATTCATACAATTTCTTTATGACTGAACAAGCCAGGAAGATTACGTCGTAGGCAAAAAATGTAGAAGAGTTAGAACTTCTTCAGTTGTGTTCAAAATCTATTAATGAACATTTTCTCTGATTATTAGCCAATAGTAGTAGTACGTGTACTGTATTTCCACCATTTTTATTATAAATAGAATGCTTGGTTTTGTCTTGTCCTACTTTCTCTCCGATATTATAAAGTTTTCTCGTCATCACTACCATATTTAATGTATCTTTATTCTTCCATTTTTTACATCCCTTGAGGGCGATATATATAATGATCAGCCAAAACGGCAAAACAAAAACTGCCTGGATACATATATTTTGTCATTGCTAACGCGTTCACTCCCAAATAGCCATACTGAATTTGTGAGCACGTACTCAACCACTTACTCTGAGTTTTCTCTGTGGAAAAATACCATATTACATTTTGATATTGGTTAATATTTCATAAGTAATTTGAGAAACTCGTTCCAGAATAAAACAAAACCAAAAAAGTTTGTAAAGAACCAGATTCTTTTTCAGATTCAAAGGATATTTACTTTTAATGTTTCGCTTCACAGGAAGTCAAGATTAATCTGTAAAAGTACAGGATTTTGTAAATGTTTTCATACAGGGGCGGCGGAGCCGGGGGGGGGGGGGGG
>JAHZMX010004754.1:0-10200 GCA_027743895.1 Seira musarum
GAATGGGCAACGTCATGTACAAATTTCTAAACTTGTATCTTTGTTCGTTTGAAAATTTAATGTGAGTAAAGTTTAAATTTCTGCAATCATGTTCATGTTTATTTTTGTCATGCCGGCCTAGTAATCGAGAAAAATGATCAATCACTACATAATGATAAACACTTTCACCAACCGTAGAACTCTTGTTCTACGCACTCTGATAGGCGGTAGAGGAGTCGGTTAAAACATGTTTATACAGCGAGTAAATAATGCGATTTAGAAAGCAGCCATCACTAGACTTTATATTCGTGACGACATTTCTTTTTCTTTTTATCCATTCTGGAGTTTCAATCCACCCCCGAGGTTAAATTAATTTTAGTTCAATCAATCTGATTTGCATACTATTGTTGGCGAGAAATCAGTCTAGAGAGGAGAGATTTGATTTTCGGGGCGAATACCAAAATAAAAAAAATAGGATTCGCTTGCAACCGCACAATACACAGTGGTGTATTGTGCGATGTACTCGTCCCATGTTAAATTGGTGAGCACTAGCGAACCGAGCCGGACTTCGTCATCTCATCTTTTCTCGTTTTCATCATCGTCATCGTCGTGAAAAGGTAAGTTTTATTAAAGTGCAATTTTTAATTTTAATTATTTTTTTCAGGAACCAAGAAGAAAGGAAGGAAGGAGGGAAGGAAGGAAGTCACTACCCAACATTTTTAGTCCCCCTAGTCATCATCCCCTGCCCATCTAGTCATCCCCAAGTCATCATCATCGTCAACAATCGCAGTTGCAACACCATCTCATCATCAACATTTCACCGCCAATTTTCAGGTTATTATTAAAAGAACATCCTAATTCTTATTTTAATCATAAATTGCACGAGTGTATAAAAAAATTCATCAAAAATCGTCCACGGGTCACGTCGATTTTTTTTCAAAATACTAGTAGTTCCCCGAGCCCGCGCGTCAGTCTCACAAATAATCAAACTACGTATGTCGCTGAAACGTAAAAAAAAGTTTTCTGTTAAGATGCTATAGATATAAAAATACTTCTATTCCGGGTATAAATGTCAATTTTGGTCACCAGAGTGCGCTGTTTTTTTCCAAATTTTGCAAATATTGGAGGTTTTTTTTACTAATTATCATATAAATGTATTTTAAATTCCTGACGACTACAATAATTTGTTTACATCCTTACGTATGCTAGCAACTATTTTTGTATGTTGGTTTAATTCCAGAATGTCGTCCGAGGGTTGCTTCGTTGGAGTCCTCCTAGGTGCTCAGGCCCATTTTCATCCCTATCGTCCTCTAACGTAAGTACAGCATCTGATCGTCGTTTATTTTCTCGCATCCCATCACAATACCTTCATGATTCCATGTGCAGTCGACATTTAGAATTATTTAGTTAATATCATGACACTGTTTGTATAATCAATAGAGCACACAAAACGGCTTTTAGAAGTAAAAATAATTTGCATCAAATAACATTTGCTGAGTTCATAAACAATGCCGAACTGAAATTCATACTTCCTGGCGCATACTTATGTAAAGCATCAAAAAACTGCTATCAGACCATAGTTTTAGAAAAGGGCGATCAAGTTATTCCTTGGGAACCGGTAGGAATAAAAAAGCTGCTGACTCAAAAATTTTTTCATGATTTTAATTCCTTTTTTGAAATTCTTGGAGGACAAAAATAGATAATTTGCATGGGATGTCCGAACAAGAAATAAAACAGTACATTAGCTCTGCTTACAAATTTTTATTTGCCCAACTTAAGACTAATTTTTTTGAATTTGGCATTACAATAGACGGAATAAGCACCTCTGTAGAAATAGAAAAAAAGGCTAAAGCATATGACGCTCATTTAGATAGCATAAAAGAACAGTTGGGTAAGGCTAAATCCGTTGCACAGAAGCAACAAATTTTACAAACAATTTCTTTGAAATTGACACTCGAGTCAGCAGCAAAAAAATTTAAAGTTTCCAAAAATTTCCTTTCCAAAGCTAGAAAATGGCGCAGGCAAAACGGCATGTTGGCAGTCCCTATGAAAAGGAAAGGAAAAGCCACCACAAAAAGCACCATAACATTAATAAAGGACTTTTATTTTGCAACTTCATATCCTAGTTCATGTGTAAAGGACTATAAAATAGTCAAAATCAATGACAAAAAGGTCAAAGTCCAAAAGAGGTATTTAGGATGCTTTCTTTACTCAGCACATAAAACGTATAATGAAGAGCATCCTGACCATACAGTTAGTCTCGCCACATTTAAACGAAATCGTCCTCCGCAGGTTGTATCTGCATATGAGGTTTCAAATTTTAATGTATGCTGTTGTGCTAAACACGAGGACGTAAAATTGTTATTCAAGGCACTCCAAATTCCCCATTCAGATCAAAAACAAATTCTTAGTCGTTTTGTTTGCAATCCAAATTCAAAATTCTGCAATTTTCGAAAATGCGATGATTGCAATTTATATAAATTCAAATTTTTAGAAAAAATTGATGCAATTTTAGCAGAAAAATTTCCCACTCAGACCGCAGTTAAAGTTCGCCAATGGAAATCGAATCCAAGGGTATATCTGAGTGAAGAATTATTGTCAATTGAAAATTTTAAATGTTTGTTTGAAGAAAAAGCAGAAAAATTGCTATCGCACTCTTTCATTGTTAAAAATCAAAATTCCGTTTTCCAAAAATTAAAAAAACCTCTTCAAAAGATTCTCAAAGTATTGGCTTATTAGTAGTAGACTTTGCTCAAAATTTCTCAACAATTGTCAGTGATGAAGTCCAATCAAGTTATTTTTCAAACACTCAGATTACTTTGCACCCTTTCGTTTTATTTTATTCTAAAGAAGGTCAGGATGCTCTGCAATATTCGTACTGTGTAGTGAGTGATGAGCCTAGGCACTACACAAATACGTTTTACGCTTTTCTTTGTAAGATAATTGAAAGCATAAAAATAAATTTCCCAAAAATAAGTGCCCTGTACATATTTAGTGATGGTTGCGCTGGGCAGTACAAGAACTTTAAAAATTTCATTAACATTTTCCATTTTGAGTCCGACTTTGGCATCACATTCACGTGGCACTTTTTTGGCTCAGGCCACGGCAAAAATGCATGTGATGGGGTGGCAGGGAGGGTAAAAAGGCAAGCATCGATTGCCTGTCGGACTTCCATTAGCGAATTAATTAACAGTAGTGATGATTTTTTTATTTGGGCCCAAAAAACTATTAAATTTTATAATATTTCATCAGACCAAGTTTCAAATATTGTCGAAAGAAAAAACTCAGAACAAAGATATTCTTCCTTTTTTACTGTTCAGTACACCCAGCGCATTCAACTTTTAGAACTTTCGGTAGATGATAAACCTCTTTTGACTAGAGAAATTAATCTACCAGTTCTCAATACGCTTCAATTTTCCTCAAACTCTATAGGTAATCATTACGCGGTAAAATATGATAAAAACTGGTATCCAGCAACCATAATTCAAGTAGATTTAGCTGAGGAAGAAGCGGAAGTAGATTTTTAGAAGCGACAGCCCAAAGAAGGGAATTTCATTAGAGAAAACTTGACTTGCTGGATCAAGTTCCATGATTTTTTGAAAGAAATTCCTGCCCCACGCGGAAGGGGAAGAAATTATACCCTTAGTTTAAAATTAGTTTCAGAATTAGATAAAATGGTACAATCTTGAAACACCACATAGTCCTTTACACATACTTGATCGCCCTGGCATTTCATATATTGGTAGCATCTATCTTTTGAAGGTAGGTTCACAACCCTTAAGTGCAGGGCCGGCATTGCCTGCACTTAACGGGGCCCACTTTGCGATTGCTTGCATGGTTTTGCTCAGTGGGTTCAGAGGTGTTCCCCTCTGCTGATGAGTGGATTTGAGCGCCACGTTGGCTTATGGCAAAGCCGAAACCCACAATGTGGGCAAGGTAACGTCATCATCTTATTTAAAATGATATTTCTAAAAAACTCTAAATGTTCAACTATATGAAATGGAATTTGTGTCAATCCCGACTGAAACGATAAATAATGCATGAAAGAATATTAACTAAATGTTGTGTCTTATTTTCCTTTTCTTCCAGGTGAAGCTGGGGATTAACCTCCTCGCCGGTGGCTCCTGGAAACAGAACCACGGGAGCTGCAACTTTATCAAACTGAATAAGTTTTAACTGTATTGTGTATTCCATGACTTTGGCTGATTAATTTTTTTAAATAATTAACAACTGTTAACGCTATGTTGTACGTTGCGAGCCCCGTGGTTCTGTGGCTAAGATCCCATGAGTTGTTGGATAAAGAAACTATCATAGATTATCACGTAATTTTGTTGTAATGTTAATACTACCTAACTACCCAATAAACTTGAGTAATACACCATTCCATATATATAGAATAAAAAATTGTAACTCGTTTTCATTTCTACTCTATTTTAGCGTACAAATATCGTCAACATATGTTAAACTGAGTGCAATTAGACATTCGGTAGACTAAACGCCCTCTAGCGGATTTGAAGTTCAAAATTGTAGCGCGCCTTCATTTCCATTTTTGTTCAGTGTCCTGAAATCTATATCATTTGTAAAAATTAACAATATCGAACAATTTTCAAAATGTGCGCCATCTAGTGATTCAAGAGTTAAAAACTGTGGCGCGCCCTCTAGTGGCTTTAGACGTCAAGGTTGCGGCGCGCTCTCATTTACATTTTTGTTCAGAGTCCTGAAATCTACAACATATGTGAAAATCAGCACAACTGCACAATTTTTAAAATGCGCGCCCTCTGGCGGCTTTAAAGTTCAAAATTGTAGCGCGCCTTCATTTGAATTTTTGTTCAGTGTCCTGAAATTTATATCATTTGTAAAAATTAGCAATATCGAACAATTTTCAAAATGTGCGCCATCTAGTGATTCAAGAGTTAAAAACTGTGGCGCGCCCTCTAGCGGCTTTACACGTCATGGTTGCGACGCGCTCTCATTTACATTTTTGTTCAGCGTCCTGAAATCTACAACATATGTGAAATTCAGCACAGCTGCACAATTTTTAAAATGCGCGCCCCCTTGAGGCGTGCGTGTTAAAACCGGCGCGCCCTCATTTGCATCTTTTCTGTAGTGCTTAGATTGATAACATGTCGATTTTATATGTATGTAATTTGAGCTACTTACTTTTTACAAAGTTCACATTTTATATATATAGATGAGGGGATCCCCTCAATGCTTAATTTCGTCCAGCAAATACTCGGCTTACACCAAATAACCTTTCAGAATTTTTTACAGTATTTTGTATGCATGCGTATAGCAAAAATTCTATTGTAAACTGGTTTTTCCCCTGGGGGTTACGCCTAGGCCCGTTGAAAAGTGAAAACTTCTAAATATATGTTTTAAAGCATTTGATAAGCAAAAAATTTTGCTTCAACGAGCCTAGACGTAGCCGCTGGGTAACCCCCCCCCCCCGGCGGTAGAAGCATGGGAGGAAAAAACCATGTACAGCATATGAAAGAGGNAAATTTTGCTTCAACGAGCCTAGACGTAGCCGCTGGGTACCCCCCCCCCCCCCCGGCGGTAGAAGCATGGGAGGAAAAAACCATGTACAGCATATGAAAGAGGGGATTCGAAAACGTAACAATAGAGTGTCAGTTTTTGGCAAGGCATAGGTTAAACTCACAAAAACGTGGAAGAAAGGTCGAATTTGGGGCAACATAAGAAATCCTCTCTAGACTGATCGCTCTCCTGTTATTTATCAATGTATACGAAGATTGGTCTCGGTGTATATTTGCACAAAATTATCAATATAGCGTGTCACGAACAAAATTTTTGTGAAGTAATTTTAAAAAAGGGGTTTTCAAATATCGTGTCACGTGTTCACCTGGTTCGACTTTCAATAGCTTACATGTCATTTTAAATTTTGGAATGCGTCTAGAAAGGATGATATTAACTTTTCAGTTGAATCCTCCAGATAGATAAATGCACCATCTACACTTGGATTGGTTGCGTAAAAGAATACACGTACAAATTCACACTTCCTTTCATACTTGATTCTGCTTTACGAAACAAACCACTTTCGATTTTTGTTGGCACATGCAAAAGCATCTCACCTTGCCCCGTTCGGCTTACGCATCTGTTTGCCCACATCAAAGCAATACTCTCCGCATTTTCCACATCGTGTGTTTCTTGATGAATGAGAAAAGTTCGCGATGTCATTGTCACAAATTCACTGTGGGGAAATTTGCAAAAAACTGAAAAGCATGATAAATATTGATGGAAATGCTTTTAACTACTTCAATTCCACCCGTAGTAAACCCCTATCTGCTAACCGCTTCAAGGTCTCACTGAAACTATCTCGAGGTGCTCAGGCGGGTGCTAGTGATTTCACACCACTGGTAGACTTCAACTTATCATTTGTGTAAATACTAATCTTTATTTAGCAACTACAATTAATTTCTATATTCCACTGCACAGAGTTTCGGTATGCTCTACAGTGGCCTGGTGATTGCATCACCTAACAATAGTACACTTTTATCAATAACATGTTTTCATAAACAACATTATAGAATATTCACAATAATTACATTTCTAACATCTATAATAATTGTTCCAATATTAAATATCACTTCTTAAATATTCACCTTGACTTCTATGCATTTTAACTTCAATTATATTTTCATAACAATTAAATAATCATTAATAATTAACCCTAACTTGACAAATGGCAGTCTCAAAATAGCCTATTTGAATCTCCCACCATGAGAGACCTACTTGCAGCAAATAATACAAAAGCTTTTCGCTAACCTCATAGCTGCTACCTAAAACGCTGCAGTAGCTTACACCAAATCGCTTTATACCATTTGCTGTGATTTGCCTTGCCCAATTTGGTGCGCCTTATTTGCTTTGTACTATTTGCTTTACTTGAAGCAAATGACTATACCTACACAATAGCTACCTATCAGAAATGCTAATTGTAGCCAATGAACACAGCTAATGTAACATATTTGCTCGCTACAGCAAATGCATCAAAATAAAAGTTTAAAAAGGTTAATTCTACTTCCAACAAATATAATCATCAAGAACAACAACATAAAAAGGTTCAAGTTTCAGGAATATCAATACTGCTTACCACCACTGGTGCTTTTTTGCCTTTTTTACTGGTGAAGACATGTTTCGGGGCTCAAGTTCAATTATGATATGACTACTTTAAAGAATGCGCAAATGAAATAAACACTTCGAACTCGACTCGCCGTTGTACTCATCATCATCGTAGGATCCAAACTTTTTAGATAATGAGAGAAGCCTATTCATTTCTTGTAAACGTTGTGAGTCTAGCTGCGACCCATTTTCTGAGAATAATGCAGGAGAAAAAAATTCTCCTCGTAGCATAACTTGGTCCAAGTCCCCTTGAAAAAGCTACATAATAGCAGCAGTAATCGTGATACTTTTCTATATTCACTATAACTTGGACACCAACCCCGCTCTCGCTCTGCGTAGCTACCTGGCTTGGCTACTGTAATATTTGTTGAGGTGATGGGGATAGTGCAATATGGCTCAACACATTGTGTACGATATTTGTGAGGTAAAATCATTATAAGTTTTGGTTCCTTCTTGTCACCTAAAAGAACATGATCTACTTCTCCACAGGTGCCATTCACCAGCCCTTACTCCGTACTTAAATTATGAGTAAGCATAATTTTTGCTCTGGGGCAAATAAAAACCCTTGTCATTTTTGTCAATCTCAAAGGTGTGAGACCTAAGTACGTAGATTGTTTCACCAAGTCTTCGAACCATATATCATAATTGTAAGCGTCAACTTGTTTATTATAGCATAATAATAGTACAGCATCTGCAAATGATTTTATTTGTCCTCCGACAAGTTTTTTTTTGTGCCTAGAGTTGAGAGGTGTGCAGAGGTGTTCATCAAATTTTTTTCTAGTAAATTTTTGAAATAGTTGAAACAGTACAGAATTAGCACGTTGTCGAATGGGTTCCTTTAGCACTGCCACATTTTTAAATGATAAATAAGGTCAGTTGATATTATCTTCCCCCTTTCCTTGATTTCAGTATTTCTGATAAGCTATCTATCTCCTACAGAAGCTAATTGAAATGGGTCTCCACTCATTATTATTGAGGTACTTCCAAATAATGCGTTGCTATATTTTGCTTGCTGTAAGCGCTTATTGATGAGCATAAGCATTTTTTCCCAACCAGATAAGCTTCATCAATGAGTAAAACTTGGAACTGTCGTAAAAGTTCAGTCGAGTCTTTGTTTGGGACAGAGTTGGCATTTTCTTGAAACGTTTTAAATGGGCATATAGAAAATGAATGATGCATTGTGGATCCATTAACATCTGCACTAGCCAAGCCAGTAGCTGAACAAGATAAAAAATTAATTTTAATCCTTCCAATTAGCTCATGAACGATACTCTGTAGTAAAACGCTCTTTAATCCGCCTGCACATGAAACTATCAAAGTTTTTTAATTATATTTTTTGTAACGCGTGCCTAGACAAAGTTGTACACTATCTGTGGATCTTGATTAAGGGTAGGCATGCTGAACTCCACCTCTCGCCTTGGGCCAGCCTGAATTGCAGTTTTGAGAAATTGTTCGTAATTCTGCAATGAATAACCAGAATATTTATTTATTTTGAATTTCATTTTCCTCTAAAATTGATGCCATACTGATGTCCGGATCAAATGCCACATTTACTTTTGTATTACACAAAACCAAAGCTCAAACTCAAATTTTTACTCATTCTCATTTTAACTTTGAAACAAGCAACATAAATTCTCCTCAAGAGAAACCTATCCACAAACCTACTAAAAGACCTTCGGAAAAGACTCAAATGTATTTGAGTTGTATAGAGAATGAAGCTTTGAAAGCAAAAGGAATAAAAATAAGAAACGAGCTTCATCAGCAATGCAAAGAGCAAGGAATTCTCGTTAACCCATTAGCTTCACCTGGGCCCTCATATGCTCAACAGCTTCAGGAGCAGCAGCAGAGTCAAGTAGCCCCAGAACGTTCTCCAAATTTCTTTTACTATCTGGAAGCTAAAGTTGTTGGTGATGTGCGCATGTGCTGTTATAAAGATGATGCAAACGGACCTGACTATGTACATCTTCTCAAGCAAAACATGTCATTGAATAACAAGGCTCTCTCAGACACATACATTAAATGTGCAGTGTTCGAGTTTGAGAGGATGCTACCCAAGCTGATTGGAATTTTTGATGAGATACATGAGTCACACCAAAGCATCATCAAGTTTTTAAGACATGACTACTCCAATTTTAATTCGGACCGAAAGCAGGAGGAGTGGTGGAGCGATCAGTTCATGATAAAAACCCTTACAGGAAGCCTTTTCATTCGTCCTTGCCTAACAGAAATTGGTTACAAGTTTGTATTTATATCTCCTCTCACAGCGAAATGTATAAGGCCTGGCTTGGCCTAACAATCGTGTTGAACCTGCGGCAATTCGAAGAAATCATTTTTCTCATAAGATGCCATATAGGCATTGAAGAGGCATCGGATAAAAGCAACGAAGATAAAGGTGAAACGGATAACAATGACCCACTTTTAATTTGAAAGTTTGTTTGATTATTGAAATTTTAATTTCGAAATTTCCATGCACATTTTTACGATATATAACAATAGTTCCTTCAAAATACATTCACTTATTATTTGATCATGGTTGATGTAACTCACAATGGAATTTACTATAAAAACGCACAATTTTTTGAAGATTTTTGTTCCGCAACTTCTTTTACACAAAAACAAATGCTAGAGAATGCCAGTGCGGATCAAAAACTGACAATCGTTTTACTTTCGTTGGAGAACAAGTACACTCTTACCAAAGAAAGTAAAAAAACAGACGCAAATACTTTACAGTCTTGCTTGAGCTCTGGTGGGAAAAGGTAGTCTTGACAAGAACTGCTGCAGCATACTTATTGAAATGTATAAGTTAGGCATATATAATATTGAAAACGGACTAAATAAAAATAGGAAATTTAATAATATTTCTATGTTGTAAATGTTCTAGCTAGCATTAAGACCAAAATATTGTAGAACAGTGAAATGAAAATTTTGAAAAGTGAGGTGAACAGTGATCAACAAATACTATACCCACCAGACCAAGCAAGACTCCCCCGGAGGCGGTGCCTCTCTTTACTGTGTGAGAGGAACACTGCGGAACGGGAGGAGGATTTGTGGGGGGCTTTGTTCCATGTGAAGACGGCGGTTCTG
>JAHZMX010004755.1:0-17758 GCA_027743895.1 Seira musarum
GTCAAAATGACAATCCAAATTTAGGATTATGATTGATTCACCTGAACGGAACAAAGTCTAAAATAATCACATGTATGAAATGATCACGTCATAATTGTTTGTGACGGTTAAGTAGTATATGAATATGTATTGTCACGCATGTAAATGTGGCCTAATCCATCCTTTTCCACTCCTCCAGAAAAAAAGGTGATTTGAACAGTGTTAAGGAGAAATGACCTTAGTTAAGACTTGACGACTGAAACCAACCTAAACTGCTTAGTTTCCAGCTCTATATAGGATATTTTTGCGTGTACGTGACTCGTGCTTCATATTCACTGAGTTTATCATCTCGTTGAATATTCATGGAAATCAATACTATTTTGTACAATGTTTGAACTTGTCATAATGTATTCCTTGAATTTGAATGATCATCATAAGTTAAAAACAAATCACTCTCTCTCTCTCATCTCCTGTGGCATATGTAAACGGTTTTCAATGTCTTCTCAATGTCCTGCTCGATTTTGATTTGAAATATATTGAAATGGGCTTTGGCATACAAAAATAAATTTTTCTACCCTACCATTGTCACGTATGCAAACGGGTCGGGGTGTTGCCTCCCTCGCGAAATCTCTATTATATAATCCTTATGATGTCTTTTGGTAAGCACGGAAGTAATTTTTTTAGTAACGATTTTTGCATACCTGAATTGAATCTATGTTTTCCCTAAAAGATCAGCAAACGAGTGCGTGGATGATTTAATCGTGTTGTTAGTAAGTAAGCCTTCTTTGCATTCAAGTCGTAGTAAAAACAAAGAAATCGTAACAAGTGCACGAGGTGCGTACCTGATTTCTTTCTTACCTATGCTGGATTGTTACAAAAAAAACTCAAGATCGATTATTAGGTATTGGTTGAATTTCCTTATCAAATCACATAATCATCAGCACCTTATCATTCGCTCAATATGTTAGGATCACTCATTAACCATGTGATTCACAAATGATTATTATTATAACGTTCAACATTGCCTCTTTTACTTTGTTTAGCAATTAGAGATCTGATAGAGATGGAGGAGGATCTGGTAGGCAGGTCTGCTTGTACTTAACACACAAAAACATCAATGAACTCTACTCTACCAGCTTAAAAATGTGCACACGATTTATTTTTACAAACTTGAACATTACATTGTAGCTGCGTGTAATGGTGTAATAGATTCATAAACGTTATCAATTAATAATCAATTATCTCGTGGCATCGGCATCAATGTCATTTATCAAAAAGGCAGTTTGCTTCTCCTAATTTTTAATGGAGATCAACAAAAACAATTTTCCATTTAATCATTTCTAAATAATGCATTCATGTGCATTTATGCGGGACCTATTTCTTCAAAAATGAAAATGTTATGCATACAATGTACCGACTACAAGACACACTTAAGTGCAATTTTTTTCTGCATAAACATGATGACATGGAAAATGGGACGTTTCAGCAACAGGGAAGAATTCCGCTGACTTAGCGCTGACGAGTTACTCAGGATTTTGCTGAAGCAGGGAAATCTTTGTAGGATTAAAGAAAAACAAAGGAGTACAAAGTCCAAAAGTCGTATTTACTACTACAATGCACGATGCGTCATTTGTTTTAATGGTTTGTTTTGTATTCTAGGATTAGGTTAGGCACACAAAAGATAAAAATAAAAAGTAGAATGCCTTGATACCTCTCCTACAACCATATTTGAATGTGATGCACTTAATTCTTTTGGTAATTATTCCACTTACGGCGCTCGCTTGCTTGGAAGGAAGTAGTCTTACCACAGGGACGACTAATTATTTAGACTTTGTAGAATTTCTTCTTCCATTCATTCTTTCATCAGAACTTTGGATGAGATAAGACAGCAAACAAAGTTCAAAGTTGACAAGATATTTGGGAGGGGATATGCTTGGTGATATATTTTATGAGTTATTTAAAGCTCAGTGATATGATGTGAATTTTAATTTCGTTAATAGGATGGTTCATTAAGCAATGCAATTGATGCAGAAGAAAGCAAAAAAATCTTTTTTTGTTACAGAAAGTTATGTCCAATGACGTTTGCGAAAAAAAAAGTTCATGCAGTGACCACGCGCTCAGTGGCCTGTATTGCACAAAACGTAAAACATCATCATCATCAGCGTGTTACGTATGTAATGTTCTGATCAGTCTGATCAGATCAGTGCGCGTAAGGAAAGGCAGCGGCGATCATGTCAGTCAGTTAATATGTAAAAAAGGGGGCAGGGGAAAATGGGCTGGGATCCAGAGAGAGAATACGTACACACATCAGTTTGGCTACTAGTGGTGTGTGTCTTTTAGATTATCATGCGATGAGAACATGAATGAATTCCTTTTTTTCTGCAAAAGTTCAGTTTAGTTTGGATTTCTCGCGGAATGTTGCGTTCTAAATTTTTTGCAATGATCATTCAGCAGCAACAACGAAACAAGTAGTGTTCACGTGTTCACCTCTTGGATGCACCAGTGGTGGTATCTCAGCTAGATAACATGCATCAATCGCATTTTGCTTTATTCTTCTTCCTTGTATAAAAATAATCATAAAACGAAATTTATTTGTTCATTATGAAAATATTAAAAATTTTATACGAAATAGGCTTGACTTGTAGTCATCTAAAAATGATGAGAACATTGAGTTGATCATGTCAAATTTGTTTGTTCTTCATAAGAAACCTGTTAACGATAACCTTGATGGATACTCTATTTCACCTTGAATATGATTTAGCAGGATTTGCATGTGCTGTACAATATGGCTTATGAAAAGAAACATATATATAGTCAAGTAGTATCATTTCTTCCGGATATAAGTTTATCAACTACAAAAAATTTTGTAGCTATCATCATCAACACCGCTGTACAATACGATTTGTACAGTGTACAAATACAAAGTTCCCATATTATTCCTCGCTTTCTCACATTTACAGCATCTCATGTTTTTTTTAAACAAAATTGTAGTAAACAAGTAAACACGGCCAATCAAGTCGCTAAAACGCTTTTCAGAGTAAAAATAGAAGTTGTTGCAAACTTTGAACCGTAAAATGAAGTTGTTTATTATTATTTGATCGCCATGAATGATAGGTTGCTCGGTAGTGATGACGTTCTTTGTTATTGAGCAGAAGAGGTGCATGTGGACATCTCATGTTCCTGTCAACTCATGCATGTGAACGCTGAAAGTTAGGCAAAAAGCAAAGAATAACAAAAAGCACACACACCCATTTAACCTCCCATTTTTTATTACAAACGCTTCCAAGATAATATATCATGGAGAATATTGCATGGATGTACATATATGACGAAAAAATATTGATAATTTGCCAAGCTTAAATTTTGCAATTTTATCTAATCACTCCAGTATTTCTATGGATGGTAAGTACTACTGTAGTAGTAATATTTGTAATATGCATAAACTATATTACGTGTCACAACATAGGTACACCGACAACATTATAATCTACAAACTTGTTTCCGAGTCCTTCTTATCCAGACAGTGAAAATAAAAAAAAATACAAGGATTACGCATACACAAAATAAAATTTAACGGAGGACGGGCAGTTGATCCGCCTTCTGCACTGTACAATAACAATGAGCCATAAATACACCTGCATTTACCTGCATCCTTTTGTATGCAAAAACTTGTATCATCACCAGATTCCAGTTTCGGGTTATCTACCTTCTTTTCAAATCCTGTCAATGGTCAGATCAGACCATGGAGTGATCACATCATGCCAAACTAGAATTTAATTTGGTATTTTTAGGAGTGAGGCGGAGAAGACGTTCTGGAGCATAATATTCCATGATTCTTTCTGCGTCTTTTCTTTTGTCTTCTTCATGTAACATTCAGTCAGATCCCATTTTTCTTGTTACACGCATATGCCAATGATGTTTTAGGCTTTTTAAAAAGTAAATGGAAACAAAGTCCTAATGTTTGAAGTGGATATGTGTGGTAGCAAAATGCTAATCACATCAAAGCAATAATGATGTCCATTAGAATGACATTGGATCAACCTTTTTTTCTAACACGGAGAAAGGAAAATTTTCGTATTTCCTAAGAAGAGATCCATTTAATCTGAAAAATATTTTCGAAATCATGTGAAAATATTTAAGGTTAGATTTGCATGAAGTAACATAGACTCGGCTAGACTTTGCTCCTAATAAAATGGATCGAAGAGGGAGTCCCAACAACAAGGAACATCCTTCGTTTTGCCATAAAGATATGCAGGCAACCTTCCCTGTTTTCCTAGCATAATATCATCATGATCATGAGTAACAAAAATATTTCTGTCGAGTCAGTCACTTCACTACTCTTTTCTCACTCTGATACGTTACGTTCGAGGGGAACGTGAAGTCATGAACTGTTCACGTGAACCACCACAACCTACAAAGAACAGAAGTGGGAGAACGGCGGCAGTCTGTGGCACGCAGTGAACACATGCTAGAATTGGACTTCGCTCGGTGTCGGGCCATGAGCCTTCTTTCATTAGTTTGTATGCTCCTCTTCTCAACATTCTAGTTTTTGTTTGTATTTGCTATAAGGTTATGTACCTAAGTGCTGGTATCTGTCATCATCATCATCATCATCACAATCACAACCACCACCACCAACAATGTTTACGCTTGTTTTCGTTGAAAAACCTTTCCGAGCTGGTTTTTCATCTTCACAAATACGAAAAGAGCTGTTAGGAAGAACCTTTAGAATTTGAATCTTCATTCGACTCATATATTATTGTACATCATCAACATTTATTATTATGCTTTGGCTTCTACTGCATATTATTAGTACACGTCTACGTCTCCGCAATGAATGCACAGTCATCATTATCATGAAACTAATGAAATACTTTCTTCATTCAAAAAAGCAGGAAAATGGATTGCGTCATGGCCTTGCCCCGCTACTTTTTACCCCACAAGTGAATGGCACAGCTACCTTTGTTCTTTCTCCTACTTTTTTTCGTACGTATTTTCATGACGCGACAGGATGAAATGAATTCCTAAGCCCTTATTGCACCTGCCTAATTTATTGCATTCGATCGATTCGATGCCTGTCAATTCGATTGTTTTATGCATCTTTTGTTGCCATTTTTTTGCATGAGGAAATGAATTTTATATTATTTCCATGCAGTTTTCAATTTTTAGAGATAATCCTTCGTCAATGTACTATTTAGAAAGAGATTAAGTATGCGAGGGATTTGTATAGATGAATAGATCAGATATGAATAGATGTATTTGTATAGATCAGTAACAGATGAACGAAAGATTTGGATTTTCATATTCGTCTTGCGTCAACTCGAGACTTACTTTTCAATATGAACTTTGTACATATCGATATCTCGGAAATTATATTTTTGGAGAAAATGAACAAAATGTCAGCACTGCAATGATAACCTCTGATTTGAAAATTCTATATGCTCATATAATATGGCTAGAAGTGATAATGACCTTTAAAATTTTTCTGTTATTATTATTGTTTAGTATAAATATAAACTTAGAAAATCGAACGCATAAATATGCAAAACCTGAAGAAGTCTCAATTGTCCTTTAACTGACATTGAATTGCCTCTGAGTATCAACCTTCTCTAAATGTTTGATAACGTGGTCAAAAGCGGTTGAAGCACAAAGTACACAAATGTTTGACAGATAACATAAAAATTTTTATGATGTATAGCGGAATACATTTCATCTTATAATATTTTTGCGACGCGATCAATAGAGATCATGATATAAATATGTAACTATTATTAATTACATAAACTGAGAAAACCACTTTCTTCTAACAATTTTGTTGCACAACATACGATGCGATCAAATAATCCAACAATTTATTATGCAGGTTTTTACATAATATTTTGAAGATAACCCGATTTTTTATGCCTAAATAATTAATAAAATATTACTCATACATTCTCCATCAATATTAATTGAAGTTCGCCATGTAATCTTCCTTTGGATTGCAAAATAATGTGCATTGTACTTACATCATCTCGTTCAAGTCTTGACCATCCCCCTAGCCGACGAGGGATTGCCAAAGCGCTGGAAGTTTTCTCTGATCCGAGCAAAAAACCTTATCTTTAATACGGATCGTGTGACAAACTCGTACGATCTGGATACACCCACTTCATTGACGAGTAGGGGGCAAAGCAATCAGCGTCTATCAGGCAGACAGAAGGGGTATGTATATCGTGTGAAGTGGAAGGAAAGTCAGGGCATGTGACAGAAGATGCACATTCATTCCACACTTATGTTATAGAGATAAATTCCCTTGGGTCATCACATCAGGCATCGAAAAAAACGTAAATAAGTATAAGTATGTTTGAGATTTATGATTTGCAGAAGATAGATCGTCTCACCTTTCTCAAAAACGCTGAGAATTCAGCTCAGAAAAATTATCACGCTATAAAAATATTGGAATTATCTTACGTTCATGCTCTTCTAATCTAGAGTCACCAGCTCACAAAATGCGTACAAACATATCTATAAAAAGAATTAGATAAAATGTCTTGGGCGTTTTCAGATTTGACAGTTCGTGGAAATGTCTTATGCAAATTCAAGTTCATGTCAAATGCGGTCCAAAGTACCGCATTACATTCCATTACAATAATGCTAATGCTGCTGACGTTTTTGTTTTTTTGAATTTTTAAGCTGATTAATAGTAGTTTTCTATCATACGTGTAATAAACAAGAAAGAGAGGTGGGCCGCAGCCGGGTCCCACCCCAGCCTTAGAAACTTGATACTGATGACTTCATAATTATTTCAAAATAACTTAAGCTGTTTTATGGAAAACCAGATGGCATAAATTTCCATGCTTCGGAGAAAGTACCTGATGAATGAGTTCCTCAATTCCTTCAATCATAAAAACTATTTATGTAAGCATTATTGATCTGTGCAAATTCATATTTATAGGCGTGGGCTATAGGATGTAGCGCTGATGATTAACATCATGTCAGCAATGTCAAAAATGTTTGCCCTCACCTTTGCACTCAAAACATTTATTGCATGAAAAAGAACAAGTCCAGCATTTTCCTTCTTCCCATTACTGATTACATCAGATCGTGATCATAAAATATTGGTCGTTATCTGAACATTCATCCAGCATGTGAAGAACGCGTGCTTTCTCCTCGCTTGTCAACAATTTTTTTTTTGCTCTTTCATGAAAATAAAATTAGTCAATGTTCATTAACAAGATGAGGTGTGATTAAATATGAACCAAGTAATGGTTTGAAAGCATGACATACTACTTTCTCCTCAATTTTTTGGGAAGAGAACACTTGCGCGACATGAACGAACGATAACCAAGAGTTCATATGCCCTGATTTAGAATGATAGAGTAGATGAATGAATGAATGTTTAGAATCAATTGAGGTTATGGCTTACGCATATTTTTGATGATCCAATTTGTGATTTTGTAGGAGGATGGTGTGGCCGCAGACTTGGAAGCAGTAAAAGCACTGCTTTCGTTTTCCCAATCCGGACCTCATCCAGGTAAACCGTACTATGGAAAGGGAAAAATCAATGTACCTGAAGCACCACTTACTCCTCAAACTTCTGACGCTGAGTCGGATGAGGAGAAGGAGCGTGATGGAGCAGCAACTGCTGTTCCTATGGACTTGGTCGTGTCCAGGGACCGTACCGAAGTCAATAAGGAGCAGAATGATGTTCCAAAATCCCAGCCTCCAGCCCGGGTGTCCGTGATCATGAAAGCTCATAGTGATGGAACATTTGAGCCGGCAAAGTTCATGGGAGAACAACCAAAAGGTTCTGGTGGACCTTCTTCCGGAAATGAATGTCGCTTTTTCGACATGATTCCACCGAAGGATTTTCCTCCTCCGGAAATGCCACCAAGTCGTAAAACGGATGGGTCTGAAATGACTAGTGGACATCGGGACAAGAATATTCCTATGGCGGGGGGCGCGATGGCTCTGAGTGGCGATGCTCATTATCTTCACTCGAGCCCACGCATCGCCACCACCACTCGCGCCCCAGTATTGGTTTCGGAAACTCCGAATCTCCACAGCAGTGCAAATAGTAAGCCATCATGTCTCAAATTAGCTAACGCGATTTAGGTCATCCCAAAATTTGGAGCTTCATGATACTGATGCTCTCAATCCTAATTTCCCAGGTCAAAGTCAGAACCAAAGTATTCGTCCCGTTGCCATTGCCCCGAAAATGATGCCTATCATGACACTCATCCCAGTGGGTCAACAAAATCCCGGTGGTCCTATAATTTACATGCCTACGACTGTGCTTAAGCCTGGTCAAGACGGTCAACAGCCTACATACATGCTTAATCCCTTCATCCTTCCTGGACCTGCAATTGGGTTGGCTAACGGTGGAGTTGCGTCACCTTCAAACGCTTCCCCCGGAACCAACGCCAAGGCTCAGAATCCAGAGCGCCGACGTACATATGAATGCACCAGGGAAGGATGTGGAAAAACCTATTACAAGTCTTCTCATTTAAAAGCTCACGAACGAACTCATACAGGTACATCAAAGAAAAATTAAAATGAATAATTCGTTTTCATCCTTCTTTTTCAAAAACAAAACAATTAAATTATAATTTTTGTTTTAAATAGGCTTGAAAGAACAGAAGAAACCCATAGTTCGGTAAGTCGATAGTATAATAATAATGAGATTACTAACTTAAAAGCTAATTTGACAAAATCAATATTCATGTATTTGAATTTTCGCGAATAATTATGGAAATTTTATTTTTTGTCTTTTTTCAGAGAAACTCATATTGCTCCTGCATTTCCATTTTTTCTACCTCATCATCAACAGCCTTCTCCGATCGCTGTTCCTCATCTCCAGACAACTCACATTCATTGCTAAATCCTTAGCAAAAAATGCATTTATCTGGATATGCCAGCTTTTCTAAACATTGCAAAAACTTGTTCTCTTAATCCTTCTACGTTCCAAAATTCCAAGAGTGAAAGGACTACTACAACAAAGACGAGGAAAGTTTTTTTCTGAACTTTGCCTCAATATGTTCTCCAGCTCCATTTCCACACGCGGAAACATGGACCTAAATTAGGATTTTGATTTCAAACATCTGTCATTTTAAGTAATTTTAAAACTTTTTAATTCTAAATTATGAATACATGTATGCTAGATCTTTATTCTATGTGTATAGGCAAACATCAATGCAAATAAGTTAAAGCAATACTTATGTTTTTCCTGAAAATATTTAAGTCTTTGATTTTTTGTAGAAGACAAAAACATGACTAACTAAACATTTTATAAGCCTTTTAAAAATATTTGCTTCAAATCATTGGTCAGTAATAGTAATAGGCTTAATGTTTTTGCATTCAGTTCAAAGTTATATACACACAGCCACTTTAATTTAATCAGATTTATATGGAAAACACTGTAATTATGTCTCTAAAAGCATATATATGTTAAGTACTTTTAAGTACAATGATTGGTTTGGAAAAGATGTTCACCATCTTTTTTTTTCTCAGTTTCAAAGACCTAAATACTAAATTCATATAAACGCTGTGTTATCTGTATCGATATTTTTGTTGTAAAATTTTTAAACTCAAGTTGCACAGTGAAAATATTCCATTCGCTCTGACAGGTTTTGTTCTTTACACAATAGATTACAGATAAAGACTTTTTTCCTTAATTACCACAGGCATTTGGATTCTGCACTGCACGTCATTTGAACGTAAAGATAATGATGAATGACGATACTGTCAGAGTCACGAAACTTTAAAGAAGAGGTAGACACAAGGTAGCTTAAATTAAATGTATGAAATGGAAAAAAAGAAGGTTCACTTGTTCGATTTTCTTTTACTGGAGATATACAAGGAATACTTGGGATC
Source organism: Seira musarum (assembly GCA_027743895.1). NCBI lineage: Eukaryota > Metazoa > Arthropoda > Collembola > Entomobryomorpha > Entomobryidae > Seira > Seira musarum. Next base: position 9,832 of record JAHZMX010004755.1, read on the forward strand.
CTAGTCAGAGAATTTCTTTTTAAACAATTTTAATGAAAGACTTTTTGATGATAGCATTTTCTTTATATTTTTGCCATAATTAACTTCTTTCTTCTCTAGGTTAAATTCATTACATGTTTTAAACGCGTAATAGATATAATTTTAAAATAATACTACGACTTCAGCAATGCAATGTAGAGTAATAAGCTAAGTTAAGGAGATGAGATGGAGAAAATAATAGCATGTAAGGGTTTCAAACACAATCGAACTGTTCAAGTAACAAACAACTTAATGATCACTTTTGGTGCTACAATACAACAGAGAAAGTACTGATGCCTAATCAGTACTTTTGATGATATATACCTAAAAACCCACCATTTAATTAACCGTCATGAAATAATATTGTTTTTATGATAGCTAAAAATGAATTTTTGCTGGGTTGTCTCCCAATTTTTACAAATATTTTGAAGACTTAAAAATTACCATTATTGTAAAAAATCGATATTTTTTTCGAATGGAATTTTTTAAAGAAGGAAACTATACCTTTTTACAGGATATAGTATGGTTCGTTCGTTAGATTAATGACTAGCCGAATTTTTCAACGAGATAAATGAGATGTATATGTAATGGGCTTATTCTTCGTAATTCACACTGTTGACCACATGTAAATTAGGATTGGATATTTAGGATATTTGTACAGTTTAAACCATAGGGAATAATTATACTTAATCCGGTAGTGCAAGCAGATTCGGGCAACTTCTCGCAATGGCAATTTGGGACACCAGTAACTTTAAGTATTTATACAGACACACATACATACATACATATAATTAAATCTATATTGACGGAACAGTTCTACCGTTTTTTTTTTGTTGTTGAAAAACTATTTATATTTCATTCAAACAATATTTTGTAACGCACTTTACATATAAGAAGAAAGAATTCAAAATGGAAACAAACTTCCCTCTGTAACACTAAATCTTTACACGAAGAAATAAGCGAAATGAGACGCAAGCCTTCGAAAAAGAATGTTTTTCCGAAAAAATCGAGATGATTTAATTTGAAATCGATCAATTTTGGTAAACTGTTGAAGATATTATTATTATGAATAGACTTTGTCAAAAACATGAAGAAAGATTCTTCTGATATTCAAGATAATAATCGAAATGGCTAATAAAAATGTTACCGTGATAAAGAATAAATACGTGGTATGATCCTTTTCCATTAATTCAAAGCGTACAACAAGCAAACTTTTTAAAATGTTTTTCTTTATCTAATAATGAGTTGTAATAACAAAGTTAATACATATACTTGTATCAGGTTAAAGTAAAATTGTGACTGTTATTCATGGTTGATATATTTTATAATGACATTTATATAAAATAATAAATCAAGTTTATTGAAATTTAATTTGCTGTCGAAAAAAAATTATTTTAAAAGTCAAATGGCGCATCTACTTGCTTTTACTCATGAATGCTAGCTAATTGAAGGTTACAGTCACAGCATATCTAGACATTTCTTTGCATTTATAAATTACATTGCGATGGTAAGAAAGATAAAGGCTTATTCCATCTATGCAAGAAAACATGTTTCCTTTTGAAATTGACATCTTTTCTTCCCTAGCCAATCCGAAATTCCGAACTGATAAATTGGCTCCCACACGTTCACTCGGATTCCAAATTCCACTCGGGTTCCTTCCAATCCAAGAGTATCAAATATTTAAAATATTGCATGGCCCTAAAAATCCCACTACTAAACGAAACGCCTTAGTTCATCATTTCCCGAAAGTGCGTGAACAAAATTCCTCTGAAGTCGAAGTGAACAAAGAGATTTTGCTGTCGAAGTGAACAAAGATATTCAAGGGACTCAAGTATGTATGATGCATCCTGTTACGTTTCCTCAGTGCTTATGCAAGACCGTCCTTTGTAGTGCGTAAGCTTTTCTGCTGATAATTGGGACTGCAACTGGGTATTATGCTTTGAGATTTAGCGATTATAGATAAGTAGCAAGTCCATCCCTGTAAAGTAGGTAGGCTTTGAAGAGAACGGCCTTCTCTTCCATGAATTATAAGCCTGAAGGGACTAAAAAGTGTATGTAAAAATATAAAAATCCCACTACTAAACGAAACGCCTTAGTTCATCATTTCCCGAAAGTGCGTGAACAAAATTCCTCTGAAGTCGAAGTGAACAAAGAGATTTTGCTGTCGAAGTGAACAAAGAGATTCAATGGACTTCGTAAGATGCATCCTATGTTACGTTTTCTCAGTGCTTACTTATGCAAGACCGTCCTTTGTGGTGCGTAAGCTTTTCTGCTGATAATTGGGACTGCAACTGGGTATTATACTTTGAGATTTAGCGATTATAGATAAGTAGCAAGTCCATCCCTGTAAAGTAGGTAGGCTTTGAAGAGAACGGCCTTCTCTTCCATGAATTATAAGCCTGAATGAAGGGACTAAAAAGTGTATGTAAAAATGACAAAAAGATGAGGAGAATGTTGTATGTGAATTGCTGAGGAAATTGTTTTAGTCAGCGTTTGGTGACTTTCGCGTAAAGAACTCCGGTCTTCGACTTCCCCCGGGTGTAGGGATCACGGCCTCATAATACGTAGACTCATCTTCTCTTCATAATTTTTGACATAACCGATTTTTTAATTGTTCTCGAACTATACTTATTAAATGTTTTGGATGGACCAACTATCTTTAAGTTGACGGTGCGGTGTTCTGTATTGGGTAGTATTCGTAGTTATCTACAATTTTTTAAACCGTTTTTGTTAAGTGCGTCCATTATTAATTGTTGATTGGTAAGCTTGACACTTATTTTGTATCCATTGCCTATTAATACATACTTCAATGCAGAGCGAAGAACATAATGCGCTTTTGATTGCGCATCATTCCTCATTTAAAACTAACGTTTGAAATAACTTTCTCCTTTGCATTCCTTAGGACAAATTGACGTGAAAAAGCTTACTACTTACTACCCGTGCTACAAATAATAACACGAACCAAACATTGACCACAATCTGACAATCAACGTTGATTCATCTTGTCATATAACGGTAAGCAATGAATATATAAAGTTTGCATTTGATGATGGTGTGAAAAGGATGTTTCTACAACATTCTGTACATGTAAGAATAATAGTCAGACACAAAGAGGACTTTCTGTTTCTAATAATAGATGAGCCTTACGAATAGTGGTAATTCTGCGACCAGTGTGACCATGTTTGCAATTTTACTATGCATTCTCTATATGACACCGTTGTCAACTCAGCGAGCTTTACCAGGCGAAGATACATATCATTTAAGTCTGCCCAACACGGATACCGGTTTTGAACGTGTACTTGGAGTCGGTGTAGCTTATCCCTACCCGTAAGAATCCAATTTAATGATTACAAAAATAAAATGCGCATCTTATTCAAATTCTAAACTTAACTTTAACATTTATTTTTGCTCAACTTTTCTACAACTTGATGAATTGAATGTTGGACTCGTGGGGTTATGCAAATGAAGATATTTCCAACGGTAAGATAAATGCAATCTTTTAAAAAGCATAGCTAAAATTATTCTGCATGATACTAGGTGTAGCAAGTGAAATTGTAATTTAGAATAGTGAATGAAATCACATAAGATGAAAGACATTTTATGTTATATAGGCCGGCATATCGATACCCAGTTTATGATCGTGAAGGACGGGGGTCGCTACTTTACGGATATGGAGGAGACAAAGTGTATCCCTATCGTGTATTCGACCATATCGAAGGGCATCATAAAAAGTAAATATGGAAATAACTTCATATTAAACTTTAGCTTTACGTTGATTTTATCCTGTTATATTTTTCCTAAAGATTTTTTTTGTACTTTGCTCTGTGACTATAATTAATTCAGTATTCTTTATCAATAACTTGTATATTTCTTTTTACAAAGTTAGTCTGATATGTACAAAATGTGTAATTTTTGTTTGTCCAAATATTACAAAAACTGCTACCTAAAATTATGCAGATCATATCATCCGAAAGAAAACATTTTGTGTGAAACACGGCACATGTTTCTGTTATGTTCAAGCCTTATTATGTTCGAGTTTAGGGGCTACATGGCCAAGGTTAGCAATTTGTTTTTATTCTCTCAATCAGAAAAGACGTTTGTTTTGCATGCCAGGAAAAATTTGACTTTGTAATTCCTTCAATGTAAAACAATGCATTTAAATATGATTAATGAAAAATTTTTCAAGAGAGGATGATGAAATAAAAAAAAATTCTCTTTTTGTTTAAAGATCCAATCGATATGTTAGTTTTATTTTTTACTGGTAAAATATAACAATTGCTGTCCGATTTTACATGAATATCAATCAACTTTAATGAAGTTATTGGTAAGTACTAAAGCGTTTGAACTACATACTGAATAAACCAAAGACATATTATGCGTTCATGAACTAAAGAGATGAACACACTTTTTGGAATGAAAAAAAAAACAAAACAAAACGTTTCAAATGCATGCATATTACAAAATCCTACACATTATAATAAATAACAAAAACTTCCAAATTGCCCATTAATATTAAGAAAAAGCGAAATGTTTCAAGATTAGTGTACATCGCATTGATTAATTTACTTAGTTTTCAAATTAGTAAATACAAATGGAATATTTGCTTCTTTAGGAATATATAGTAGTGTAGTAGAAAGATACAATCTTTGATTTCGATACAAGGTACTATTGAGAAATACTTTTTAATAATTGCAGGGTCGAATGTAGAATTTTTAAAAATTATTTAATTATCGAAAGATATGCATTTGATACATCATCTAATAGAACATATATTTTATGTGAACGTGAACCTAAGAATTTGAAAATTTATATCTACGAAGTTGAAAATGGAAGCATACCTTTAGTCGAATTTTCAGATATTCGTCCGAAATATTCCAAGTTGTACTTACTGGAAAACATTTTACACCTTAATTAATTTAGATCCAAAGATGTTCCTTTGCATCTGCATCCTTGGCCTTAAACATCTTCGATGATTGACACAACGTTGTAGACGATTACCGAAAATGATGTCATTTACAGGAGCATTTTTGTAATTGAGAATGTTAGTAGATTGCAATACACTTTCTAATGCTTTTTGTACATTTGCCAACGGTTCTTCAGGAGAATATTGGTTGCAATTCTGATCACACTTAAAACTATAACCATAATTTTCATTAGCTGTTTCGTAAAATCGTCGATGTCGGCTCAACATGTTGCTTAGTTGTTGTCTCCAAGCATGAGTATTTTCGTTGGAATCCTCGGCTGTACCATTTTCCTGATCCTCCATTGATGGTAGAAAACTTCCCGATGATTGGTATAGCTGAATATTAGATGTCGGAATTGTTCCAGATGGAGGAGCAGAAACCGATCCATTGTGCAAGGAAAGGTCTTGTAAGCAAGAAGTTAATGGAGATGTAGCCAAAAGAGAACTTGTGCCGCCGGGAGTTAAGAGGATCAACTTGGACAAAGAGAGCAAGTACGGAGCCAAGACAGAAGAGGAAATTAATGTGGCAAAGAAAGTGGTGTACATCACACTAATGGCCGACACAACCTAAAATAGTTACAAAAAGTAGAAAACATTAACAAATCACCAAATAATTTCAACAAAAAGTGTTTTATTGGAAAGTATTTTTCAAAACCAATAATTACCTCAACAATGCGCTCGTACATTACTGGAACAACCGCATCCCAAGCAAGAACAGAATTCGTCAAAGATGCTAGTTCAGTGTATGTATACCAACCTCTTTTCCAGCCTTGAGTCAGTGCCATTTTTTCTTCCAAACTTGTTAAAGCTCGTTCGTATTCATTATTTTCAACATTTACTCGCCAATCCTTTATATTTGAAAATTTTTAGTTAGATTTCATATGGGACAAGAAACTTTGTCTTTATACTAGTTGTCAAAACTAGATTATTAATTGAACCACAACTTACCATGGCCGTGAGAAATTCCAGTTCCAGTTTATTCATCTTTTTTAGATCCATGTTAGCCGAAGTTGCCCATTCGTCATTAAAAATTCCCAAGTCTTCCCCATCATCTTGCACAAATTTGCTTGCCACAAGCTAACAGAAAGAAACGAATTGAATCATGTAATCAGTCTAGTTTGTAATCAGGAAAGTTAATCAATGTAATATTTAACTTACAAGAGAAACGACAAACAATTCCGATGGTTTAACAGTTTTCAGATATCCGGGGTTATTTGCAGAAAGCCGTTCCAGGTACACCATAGCAAAAACCAATGCCGTCGGGGAAACGCACGCATTCCTTCCTATTTCCGCAGCCATGTCGATATCCAAAAATTCCAGTGTGTCCTTTCGGGCGTATTTAGAAAACGTCTCGACGGCCAAGACTAATGAAATAAAAATGATCCGAATTAATATATTAGTTGTACACATACTTTGACTTCCTCATCTTTCACAGAACATTTAATCCATTCGTTGATTAAAAAGAAACAAAATTACTTGTTAAGGGTAATGACGGACGTGGTGTACATCGCTGGCGAGGATTTGAATAGTACATAGTTTTGGCAACCCGTTCACATAGTTCAGAGTAATTTTCAAACGACGCGTCTACATCGTCAGAATCAGACTCAGACGTGGATTCCTCCTTTTTAACAGGTTTGTTAGATGGCTTCTTGATTTTGTTTGAGGACTGCCTATTTACAATCGGAGTCTTTTTCTTCCTTTTGACCTCAGCTTCGCTTACTCTCATCCTGATTTTCTCCGCGACTTCTTCCTTATTGCGCGTCTCTTTAACCTCCGAACAAATGGGACTCTTTCTATGCGCATTTTTCGTGTCATCAGCAGAGTTTGCTGGATTTAGCAAAGTTGCTGATGACTCTCCAGGAGTCATATTGCTCACTTCCTCACGGGCCGTGGCTACTTCAGAACTTTTTATTGCTTCTCCGTTGCCCTGTGGTTGAATTTGTTGTCCTCTGATCACAGGCACAAAATGAAACTTTGTTTGCAAAAGTTTTTAGCCTGTAAATTGTTATTACTCAAATGAATTAAATAAATACAGATATTTTTTAATAATCGATAAACAACATTATTTAAAATCAATAAAGTTATTTCAAGTCGTTGCCTTACTTTCCCTTTTAAACTTTTATACAATCTATTCCCTCCCACATTTTATTTACTTTTTGGGACAATGTTTTGGCACTCCACGTTAATTTCCTCCCATATGTCCCCTAATTTTTGTATTACACATCCTTACCACGCCAAATAGATACGCAATGCAAGTACTGAAGCACTTTGATATTTTTTTTATTTTGCACGGTTGCGAATATAAATTCCCATGCACCAACAAGAATAAGCGTTAAGCCACGACAGCTTAATGTATACGAAACTTTTAATTTGATATACATAAATATATCGTAGAATATCCGCTTCGTTAAATATGTGAAAGAAATACAAAAACTTACCTTTTTAAGAGGCGATAGGCGATCTTTCGAGCAGTAAAGAAATGATTCGATGCTTGAATTGGCACGCACAAGTACTAATAATTCTTCTAGTTTAATCAATCCTAAGGAGTAAAAAGAAGGAAGTTATTTCGAACGTTTCTGTTACGATAATGATGATTCAGTGGTAAGTAAGGTATGGTGGTGTTGGTTCTTATATGCCTCGTGGTTACGCGAACAAACAATAAGATAAAAGACGGCAAGGCTAGCATTTACGTACCTATTAATAATTGAGGTTATCTTGTCTTCACAATACCATATTTCAGCAGAAGACGGAATGGAATTTTTTAAATGTAGATACTACCCAATACCTAACACAATAACTTGTACTAATGGTAAATGAAATGAAGCTCAAAGAAAGGGTGTCGATCTAAAAAGTTATATTAGTAGTTCGACTATACACTTACTCATATAAATCGTTCACGTTAAATTTTGTAAATCAAGTTATAGAAGAATGAATCAAATTGTAATG
>JAHZMX010004757.1:0-11238 GCA_027743895.1 Seira musarum
TCCCTTGTTAAGCTAAACCAGGTAGAAGTACAGGTAAAGTAAACCACATCTCCAATACAAAGTTATGGAAACGATTATTATGACGTACAAAGTCAGTATAATGCATTGAATAAGCTGGTTTGGTTTTTCTCCGCATACAAAATCCTGGATAAAAAGAAGCTGAAAGCGATGCGATGTGGGGGAAGGCTAAAGCTAAGTAAGTCAGGATGTCGGGGAAAGTCGCATCCGATTTATTTTCACTAGGATGAACTTGCCTCACAAAATCAGCTTCCATTTTTAAGCGTTTTTCAGTCAGTCACGTATTTAAAGTCAAAAGAAAGATGTCCTTCGACTCATTCTATACTTGTCGATCAAGTCTGATTTGCTTGGAAACACAAGGACTACTAATGTGCATGGAATCTATCAAGTTTGAAATTTGGGTCGTCTATTCCAGATTGCAAGTGTGGTGCGCAGATAAGGGACTTAGAAAGTCGTTATTTTTTTTGACGACTGCCTTTGCTTTCTAGTAACACGTCGGATTTTCCGTATGTAATAGGTTAAAAGATCAGTTTTGATGATAGCTACAATAAAATAAATTATTTGGGCAACAATGACGAGTTTGGATACGTAATATATATGATACGAAATCCAATAGTTTTTTTTTCCATAGATTCATAAATATAACTGGTATAATTATTATTTTTAACTATCCGAACTCTTTGTAACGTATTTCGTAAAAAAAAATCAAGAATAGCTGTTGCTGTTACCCACACCTGCAGCGGATTTTAAATCAGTTTATGAGATAATCTTTCAACGGTTATACCGCTGCGCTGTTCAAGACCACGTCGCTCGACATAGTTGTGACTTCAGATATTCTTAACGGCAGTAACCAATGTACATAATGGTTCGTAATTAATTTTGAAGTAGATTCGGTGTTGTCCATTAAATGTTTATGCGTTTGAGATTTTGCAAGGATATGCGTTCCTGTAAATTATTTGAGAGGAAAATGTTATCAACATTTTAGCTTTCTTTAGGGTGCGGCAAATCAATCAATTTAATTGTGACGAACTAGTTCGATAGATGGAAACGGTTATATAATCTGATTGTGACCACTGAGCAAATAAATTCGGCAATCATTTTCCCATCATTCTTTTCAAGGTTAGGTAACAAATCAGAACCAATGATGAACGATACTTCCTTATTCCGCTGATTAATTTCAAAATTGTAAAGAATTCCAGTAAACTCTTCCCTGTCTTTGTTTTGATTGAATAGAATGAGAGGAAGGAAATACGAAAGACGATGGTGATTTGATGGTTTTGCAAGATAAAAGGTTGAATCAGGTACCACATCCACAAACTATAGTTCATTCACTGATCTGACATTATTGTCATTGTTTTCCTTTAGCAGTTTGAATTTCAATGAATTGAACTGATTTGGCCTGGGCACTCGGCCTTATTTTGTCCTCCCCGTTCAATTAATCTCGTACGCGTCTGCATTTTGGTGAGCTTCCATTCCTCACTTTCACTTTTCGAGAAAAGAGGAATAGGGAATAAGATCAGTTTTATATATATACCACTTACACACTTAAATAAAGTACATTTCCAATAATTATTATCAAATAGAGAATATGATATCAGCGGCGATTTTGATGATCAAACCTGAAGAGATATAATGGGAGAAAGAAGATTTGAATCCAGATTGTGGGACAAATAAAAATCAACCAGATTCTGATAAGAATTTGTACCTTAATCAAATTCCCTCTTGAGGGCCTTAAACATTTTAAGAATGGCTGCAATAAATCAATGAATGGTCTTCTAAGTATTAATAGTATTAAGTTTTTGCTCCACAGAAAAATCTCAAAAAAATCTTTGCTTTCACTCTCTACCTTGAACTTGAAGAACACATCTTCAAACTCGCAACCTTGTTAGTCGTGCTGAAACGCGAGCAGAACAGATCTACTCAAGCAAGCTGGAACGCTATTAGCTCTAGCCGCATCTCTCATATTTTTCTAGAAAAGTGAAGTTCTTTTAAGTGTGATAAATGAAGTTTCCCTCCGTTTTTTACCTTGATTAACTTTAAGGCAGGTGAAAAGAAATAAGAGTGTCTACGTCTACGTGTGTATACTTACTTAAGTACAGCGTCTGTATACCGTTTAGATAAATGCACATTTCCTTTTGCGTCATCACCATCATCATTCATTTCACTTTGGTTCGATCTTCGTTGAAAAACTAAAATTGCAAAAACCTAAATAACCTTTTCACCTAAATACGAGGGAAATCTGGATAAAGCAGGAATTCATTTGTAAACCAATTATCCACAAATACATTGCCCAGTATCAACATCACTTACTATTGCTTTCAAACCCGGCAAGGAAATGTCAATGTCAATTATCCTAACATTCCTAACGCTTACTGGCACGCGCCTAAAACATATGCCGACAATCGAAACTCACGTCGCTCCATAAAAGTGATGTCAATCTACCCCCAAATTAGGACATTTGTGCTTCAATACTCCATTGAATTTTTTTGGGGGTTGAATGAACTTGAAATCGCTTTGGGAAATACGGGTGGTTTTTCGTCTTGTGTAAAATGTTTCAAAGTCCGCCATTGTGTGGAAATCATGGATTTGTTGAGTTTGAGGGAGAATGAAGTAGATTTAATTAGAGTTTTATCGGATCGAATTGCTTTTCCAAGTTGTGCTGGATTTGATCGGAAATGCCAGAGTTTGATTTAAAATGAGAATTTTCATTGTGAAATTTTTCGTTCTTCGCAAAGCAAAAGCGAATGGGTCCCTTTAGTTATCATATTTCGCCATTCCCCTAGTATTTTCCATTAAATTGGATCATCAATAACATCAATAATAAAATGCAAACGACATATTCAGAAAATGAAATAAGAATGTCTTTTTACGTGCTTTCACGATTTATGGCACATGCTTTTCAATATGTAATGTTTTATGTGTAAACATGTCATGCACCTGCTACCAAGTAAATCTGAAACTCGTGGAGTTTAAGCTTATGCAATTTTCATGTTCTGTATTTTTAAATACATCTCTTTTTCAAGCAGTATGAGATGAAAATGAAGCGGAAGTTTACTCAATTCCATTTCTTCTTGTACACAATTTCTCTCTCAAATCGATTTCTCATGTTGACCTTGCCTTTCTCTGGATTAAAATTTCCAGACTAAACCAAACCAGGTGGGGATTAGAGGTGCAGGTTAAGTAAATCAAATCTCCGCTACAATGACATAGCTATGACTATGCCATGCAATGTCAATATATTGCATAAAGTAAGGTTGGCTCATCCTGGATCGCAAAGAAGCTGAATGGGATGTGGGGAAAGGCAAAATCAAAGTAAATCTAGAAATCGAGGAAAAATTGCTTTACAAGATTTACTTCAGCTTCGATAAACTCGCCTCACAAAATCAGCTTTCAAAATTTTAAGCTTTCTTAAGCCAGTCAAGTATATGAAATAGAAATATTTTCTTTTCCAAGGATTAGCATTTTAAAGGATGTCCTTCGAGTCATTTAGTACTTTTCGATAAGGTTGGATTTGTAAAGATTTTATTAATGCGTATGGAATTATCAATTAAGTTCGGAATTTGGGTCATCTATTTTATAGCATCAACACAGATTGCAGATTAGGTACTCATTTTATGAAGGTCGGCTTTTGTTTCAACGACTGCCTTTGCTTTCCTGTGACACGTCGGATTTTATGTACGACACAGGTGATTGATACGCGCGGTATATTGAGTTATGATTGTACTTAAATATAGCTTGTGTAGTTTTAAAATATTTGAAAAGATACGAATTCAATGCGATAAAAAGTTCAATAATAATTCTCTAAACAGATTCAATAATTTAATTGGATCCAGATTTTTTGTAATTTATTTTGTGAAATATTTAAGGATAACTGTTATCCCCACTTACAGCGGATTTTACATCGTCTTTCAATAGCTATGCTGCTTCTGTTCAAGACTTCATTGACCGAAATGTAATTTCAAACGGACTTTTCCCTCATTCTCTCAACGACTGCAACGAATGTACGTAATAGTTCGTAATTACATGCGAGAGAGATTGACTGTTTTCTTAAAAATGTTTTTGCATCAGACAATAAGATTGTACAAAGAAAGGCAGTTCAGAAAATCATTTGAAATGAAATGCTCTCCAAATTTTAGCTTTCCTTCCAAGCTTTCAGCAATCAATTATGCTGATAAAACTCGATACGTGAGAACGGTTACATACAAAGGGTTACAAAACGGGTTTTTCCCAATTTTGAAGTAATTTTTTTGCACTTTATTTTACGTTTATGTGCCGGATGCGTATTTTTTACGTATTCTCCATGCATTAAACTACAACTTTGACATCACCACTTTCAATTTCGATGAATTATTGGAGTTAAATCTTGATCAACTTTGTTCCCTTTATCGTTTAAAACTTTCCAAAATCATTAAAAAATCGCTCAACTTAATTTTAAAAAGCGCTGTTTTGAATACCTAAACATAAAAAAATCATGAGCGATGTATCTAAGGATTTAGCCGGGGTCTTGAAGTTTCAGATAACACGAATCCGAAGTTCGTATTTCAAACGTGTCGCCACCACAATGGTCTTCAAGCAGGCCCCTGCGGTAAAAAGTTTGATTTCGCTAATGAAGTGCCTTCCATCTGCTTTTTCTAACAAGGGAACCGCCCCAACTGTACCCCCCTAACAGCATATATCAGACTCACAGTCTAGATCATTTTTTTGCACTGATAACGAATCTGTTTTTCGCTTACTGTAAAAATATTGGAGTAATCTTTAAATTTAACTTTTTCACGCTTCTGGTATACATTACAACACCATAGGCTGGCATCGGAAATATCTGGATCAACACCAGATTAAAAATCGACCAGCATCAGAAAATATCACACTACCATGAAGGCATTTACCGACCTTCCTCATCCTCTACGATGTGTGAATATTAGGCTTAAGACGAACATTTTGCAATCTGATGTCAATCTCTATCTAAATTTATGCAAATTCTGACCTAAAAGTTAAAATTAATAATCACTCGGATATTTTTACATTAATATAAAAGCGGATTCGTAATCAGTAAAGAAAGCTGATCAAGATGACATATCCGTTATATGTGATTGGGGGAGTACAGTTGGGGCGGTTCCCTTGTAAGCGTGATCTTGGAACATGTATGTACCAAACATGATGAGCATGGTTCGTGATATCAACATTTTATTAATCATCTTTGTTCAATGTGTTGCTTGGTGGGTTGCATCCAAAAGGAAATGATGACATTGAAAAAAATTTCTTGCTTTCTCCATATGTTTTTCTAAATTAAATTCGTTGTGAGACTGGCTAGGCTATTGCACTTACCCCCCATCAGCTTCATCTCTATCTCTACTACTGATCTATTACATTTGTAACACTATGGTGCATATTACTCTTATTATTTTCATCTTCTTTCCCTTGTCTGTGCGTAAGTTGCATTGTGACTGTTTTGTAACGGTCGGAGGTGCGATTTTAACAGCCCTCCTCGGGAATTAACTAAACTACTAATTTGACTCCAACAAATCCGACTCCAAATAATACTAAATACGTGATCAGGCAAATGACGTGACAAAAAACACAAGAATAAAGAATTTTAAGGAATACGTTTATTTAACCAATTAAATGAATTGGTCTCACACTAATTAGATCCCAGGTGGAGGGAATACACACTTAATTAACACTAGAATAAATGTTTTAACCAATAGTCAAGTCAAGCTCTCAATCAGTTTGCTCGCACCATGAATCTCTTCTTTCTTCCACCGAACCACTGAACATTGAACCAAAGCCACACCAGGCTGAAGACCATCTCTCGAGGAAAAAATATTAAAATTGATATACACCAATGGGGGGAAAATGAGAACAATTCTTACACATATTTCAGACTACAGAAAGTTTACATTACAGAAATAGTAAATGAACAAAGAAAATACAAACAAATGCTTCTAAATAATGTCATGAAATAAGACCTTCAGGCGGCCATAACATCCCTCCACCTGTTGAAATGGAACATTTTAACACGCCAAAAAATATTATTAAAAACTAAGCCTTTCCGGAGGTTTGCTTTCTCTTCCACTTCTTGTCTTGATGACGTGCTGCTTGCCTGCCCTTTCAATCACCTCATCCACTCGTTGAAGCTCCAGAGGATATAGGCGCTGAATGGGTCTCTCGAGTACCCCTTTCGATGTTTTGACGCGGGCCACGCGCTGTATCCCATCTTTCCCGGAAATCACCTCGATAACGATTCCAGTTGGCCACATAACTCTTTTCACGTTGTCAGCTCCAATAAGAACGACGTCCCCTTCTTTAACCTTTATGTCCTTCTCTTATTTCCGTCGCTGGACCAGAAGGCTTAGATACTCTTTTCGAAATCGTTTCTTCAGTTCCTCCATCAAGATCTGGCGCTCGCGGTGGCGTTGAGTAATAGAGTTAGCATCCAATTGTTCCAAATCCGGTACTCCACAGGGTCTCACTCCTCGAATAAACATTGCCGGCGTCAAAGGAACCAATTGATCACTCTCGTACACGTATGAGGGATGGATGTCACGATCACACATAATTTTCTTCCAGTCAACTTTATCCAATAAACGGCTAGCACCAGTGAAATTCGTGCCGTTGTCACTGTAAATCACGGCAGGTCTACCTCGTCGAGCAACGAATCTTCGGAAACTTTCCAGAAACGCGTTTGTGGTGAGACTGCTAACCATTTCAATATGAACCGCTCGAAATACAGCGCAGGTATAAAGCGCAATCCAAACTTTCTTTCCGTTCTTCAGGTAAAGAGGACCAGTGTAGTCTACGCCCACAATTTCAAATGGCTCTGCATCTCGCACTCGATTTTCGGGGAGGGGAGCAGTTTTAGGCTCTGGGTGATTCACACGAAAGCGCTTGCACACAATGCAGTTTCGAATTACCTTCTCAACTGACTTTCGAGAATTGGTCACCCAATATTTCTCACGTAAAGATGCTACAAGGAACTGCACTCCTGCATGGCTGTGACGTAAATGCTCATCACGAATAAGCAAATCAGTAATGTAGGTGCTGCCCGGGACAAGTAACGGGAACTTGAATGACTCTTCATCGTCGCGATAAGTTAGTTTAGTTGACACGCACCACAAATCGTCTTCAGTCTTCCGAAGCTCCAAGGAAAGTGAGTCCTCCTTAATGTCAGATTCACGCTGAATTAACCCAATCACCATTCGCTCTGCTTGGGCTATCTCTTTGCTTGTCAATTTTCCACTTGCTCGTTTGCTGGAATCTTTGGTTAAAGCGTTCCTTACAAATCTGGAAATCCAAGCAACACATTTGACTAATCGTCTGTAACAGCCAAATCGCTCATACCACTTTGGCTGGTTAACATTTGCTGCTGAGACCGAGGTTTTCTTCATTTCAGATTTCACATCCTCTTCATTAATTTGAGGTTCACTCTTTGGCCATGATGCCGGTTCTAGCTGGAGGAATTTCGGACCACTCCACCAATTCGATTTGATAAGCTCAGCGATTGAGCATCCGCGAGAAGGCAGGTCCGCTGGATTCAACTTCCCGGGAACATGTCTCCACTGCTCTTCATGCGAAAGACTGAGAACCTTTCTCACACGATTACCCACGAAGGTACCCCAGTTGCTGTTTCTTTTGATCCACGCCAGAGCTGTACTGGAATCCGTCCAGTAAACAAATGGAACACTGTACCATCCAAGTGCTTCCTTAATTGTATGGCCGAGTTTTGCTGCGACTTCTGCTCCTATCAGTTCGAGCCGATTTATGGTAATTTTCTTCATGGGCTTCACTCTGGCACGGCTCATGAGAAACTTGACTTCAATCTTTCCATCAATAATCGTTCGGTGATATGCTACAGCAGCATATCCCCTTTCACTTGCGTCGCAGAAAATGTGTACGCTGCTTTCTTCACTGGCTGGGTTGATGCATCTGGCAATTCTTGCTAATTGTACAAGCTTCAGATCTTCACTCCATCTCCAAAATTCACTGCATATTTCTTCAGGGAGTTTCGCGTCCCATTCACACTTGAGTTCCCAACATTTCTGAAAGAGAATCTTGGCTGTCATGGTCACCGGGCTCAATATTCCGAGCGGATCAAATATCCGAGCACACGCTGCTTTCTTCACTGGCTGGGTTGATGCATCTGGCAATTCTTGCTAATTGTACAAGCTTCAGATCTTCACTCCATCTCCAAAACTCACTGCAAATTTCTTCAGGAAGTTCCGCGTCCCATTCACACTTGAGTTCCCAACATTTCTGAAAGAGAATCTTGGCTGTCATGGCCACCGGGCTCAATATTCCGAGCGGATCAAATATCCGAGCTAGCGTTGAAAGTATAATCTTCTTTGTCAGTCTAACTCCACACTCAGTCTCAAAACTTGTTGTACAGAACAACTCATCCGTTGATCGATTCCACATCATTCCTAAAACTCCAGTCGGGGATTTGGACTCGTCCAGCTTCACGTTGCTTTCCCATAGCCGCAAGTCGAATTTCGCATCGTGCAGAATGGCCACGGAACGATTTTGAAAATTTTCGTAGTCACTGACGCTGGAGAAAGAAGCAGCGACGTTATCCACGTAAAGGGACGACAATAACTTTGTTGTCACTGCACAATCACTCTCCTTGTACAATTCCAAATGGGCTCGAATGACGGCGCCAAGTAGAAATGGGCTGCAGTTAACCCCAAAGACGACACGACAATGTCGGTAAGAGCGAACTGTTTCTGATCCTTGGTGTGTCCACCACAAGAAACGTAGAAAATCACGATCTTCAGGAGCTATGGAGATCTGAAGAAACGCTTTCTTTATGTCGGCCACTGCAGCTACACGTCGTTCTCGAAATCTCAGCATGAGATTTGGAATCTCTTCTAAATCGCTTGGACCCTTTAGAAGACATTCATTCAGGCTCGGAGACTGTGACGGCTTGCACGACGCGTCGAAGACTGGTCTCACTTTAGTTGTCGAGCTGCTTTCCTTTATCACGGGGCGGTGGGGAAGGTAACTCGCAGAGAACTCGGCTTCCTCGATTGGAACTTGCTCAATAATTCCTAGCTGGAGCCAGTCACGGAATATATTGTCGTATTCGTCGTAAAGCTCATTGGACACAAGACGCCTTGTTGCCGCGACGAGACGTTTTTCTGCTACCACTTGATTTCTTGGAACAAGACTTTTTTCTAAGGTCCACGGTAATTTTACTTCATATCGTCCATCGGGGTTGCGGGATACATTTTTCTGAAAATGTTTACGAGCTTCGAGATCCTGCTCGTTTTTACTCAGCTTCTCTACTGGATCACGGATACCAATTACTTCAAGGTCCCACATGGCGGAAGGAGAACTGAAGTTTACACACGAAATCACTTTAAGAGGCATTCGCATATTGACTGCTTCTTTTCTTCCAATTACTGTCCAACCAAGGCAGGTTTCGATTGCTGTGAGACCAGAGGGCAGTTGCACAATCTTCCCTGTCAACAGCTTTCCACAGATGTCACTTCCAATCAAAATATCGAGCTCCTCTCCAAATGCGGAACTGTCACTAAATTTGATCCCTTTCCTCGAAAGCTCGGATATCACTTCCGGATCAGCAACACTTGGACATCCCGAACTTATTTTGTCTTGTCCATAAGCTTGAACAGTTAAGCATGTATTCCCAAAAACACTTTGAATTACGAATGAATAAGTACAGTGGCGCTTGGTTTCGACCTTTCCACCAAACACCGCATGATTGATCAAAACTTCTCCATTTGTCACCAAGCGTAGATCTTTTGCCAATTTTTCCTTTATGTAGGAGTGACCGCTTAGAGTGTCGATGGCAGCTCTCACTTTCCGCATTTCCCCCTCCTTGCCAATAACTCCAACAACAAGCGTAGGATAGAGCGTATCGGCAGTGGCGTTACAATTTCCCATATTCATCTGCGTATTTTGTTGTTGATTCTGGCTCGGACGCACTGAAGAAGAAATGGGAACCGGAGAATAAGGGACTGAAGCTCTGTCGCTTACATATCCTCTTTGATTTGATGGATCCGTTAAGCAGGATCTCTCGTCAGTCTGTCGTTGGCCGGACGGAAACGCTTGTCTTCCCTTCTCAGCAAAACACAAGATGGGATAATGGTTTCCTCCACAAGATTGACAGTTCACGTCCGTTTTGCAGTCTCGAGATAAATGCCCTCGTCGGAGGCACTTGAAACACGCACGGTTATTCTTGACTTTGTCCTGTCGTTCTTGAATTGACCATCTCTGCGCAGTGCGACAGTCTTCGGTTCTGTGGTGGCGATCACAGAACAAGCACAACGATTTATCTTCTAGTGAAGCAAGGCCCATTGCTGTTGGAACAGGATCACGTTTCTTCTCATTCGTCACCTTAACCTTCGTATTCGGCTTTTCGTCCCTCTTGGCTTCACTCCTCTCTGGCTGAAATCCGTGGGTCGCTAAGTCTATTAGGATTTCGCTCTCAACTTCACTTGACAGGAAACTCAGCAGTCGTTTGAGTTTTGATTTATCCTTTGTCTCGTCGTGGCGGCTTGGACTACGCTGCCAAGCGCGTAACACAGGAACAGGTAGACACGACTCTACCATTGGGTAAAGAAAATTGGCACACTTCTCGTCCGTTGTAACACCTAGGGTTTCCAGCGATCTGAGATGAGACTCGATTCTGTCGTACAATCGAGCCAAATTTACTTGTTCCTTGTTTTGTTTCACGCTGCTGATGGCGTTTTGAGAGACGAGCGAGAGTAATTCTCTCACATAAACATCGATCAAAATATCTTCCTTCCCAAATCTTTCCTCTAAAGCTGTCACTGCCTTTTGGTAGTTTTCATCCGACGGCGGATATGCGTACACGACTTCATATGCACGAGATCCTTTTGCGACCGCTTGACGCAAATAGGAAAACTTTACGCTGACGTCTACGCTCGGGTCGTTGTGAATGGATTTAAACTGGGCCCACCACCCAATCCATTCCTTGAGGTCACCACTAAACTCTGGTATTTTCATTCGAGGAAAGTAACGCTGCCGACCTTCGTCCTTTGAGTTGGTACTAGGGGGAGGGTTCACATTCTTCAACAATTCGTGAGCTTCATCCATTACCGGTACACACGCTAACTTGACTGCTCGGCATTCGTCATACTCTTTATCCGTTTTTGTGTCATCAGCCTTCTCCAGGACAAGCTGTGTGGCAATCTTCTCATTCCATCCACACCATGCCGCGTAAGCATGTGAAAGCAGGCTGAA
>JAHZMX010004758.1:0-10731 GCA_027743895.1 Seira musarum
GGGGGGGGCACTTGGGGCCCTTCCCTTGTAAACAATTATATTATCTTGCTATCTATACAACTTATGAAACTTTGAGCCATCCGCAAAATTCGATTTATGGCAGCAACATCAAATCATCCGTCCCATTTGATAAACATTTGAAAATATTGAGGTGGCGCTTATGTGCTCAATAAAGCATTAACTGTGTAGTCCTGCACTGCTTGAAGTATGCTTACTTTTGTTTCCTTAGAGGCCCCGAAAAATGGTCCCACTGCATAATTAAATTTGACCAGTGACATAACCTGTTTTTTCTCAACTTTAGGTAGCCGCAAACATTCTTTCCTCCAAATATATATGAATTCCTCCGCATAATACCCTGGTCGTATCGCATGCAAACCAAAGAAATTTATTAGAAACAAAACAATGATCTCCGCAAATACAACTGGAACAAGGAGAAAGCCCAAAGCATCAAAATATTTAACTAATCCAACATTTGCAACAACAAAAATGACAATGCCCACTCCAGCTATTCCTGGAGTCCATACTTTGCAAACTTTGTTACACCCACTGACCAGGATGCGAAGTTGTTGGTGAATCAATCGAAGACTCTGAAATGCTTGTAGCACGTTACCCCTTGAAATTAAATTTGGGTTTTGACGACCTTCATTTTGATGTTTTTTCTTCAAGTTTCGTCGTCCAACGTTTTTTCGTGTAGTGGCTTTTTCAAGCATCAAAAATGATTTCAGAATGACCCAATCCAAAGATTTTGTGAGTTTGGATTTCCCTGTGACTTCCTCTTCCTGTCCATTTAGGCAGCACAGAGCTGCCTATTTCGATCTGACAGTTCTTCAACCGTCATGCAGCAAACCATCCCAATCAAAATTTGTACGGAGCATGAGATTGCCCCACAAGCAGTGAAAATCCCATACCATAAGCCTGTGAGCAATTTGCAAGAGAATTCATAGCTGTCGGGAATGTATGGCCCAACAAAACGATTTAAAGGATCGTACGATCTGTAGAAGGGAAACAAAATCATGACGAGAGGAAAGCAACAGAAGCCAAGAGTGAAGTAGTAGCTGAACATCTCCATCACTGACGGTAGTCTACGGGAGGATGGCCATCCTTCGTAGCGAATTCCGTTCAGGTGGAATATTTCTCCGCAGAAGTAAGCGAAAGTGTAGGGATCCCTTTCCACTGTGTACCAAGTAAAAAGCGCCTGACTTGTTACTGCCGCAACGAACATCCAAGCTGCAACTTGTTCTGTATCAATCACAAAGGTGTGGTCGTATTTTGAACGATTGTATATGTACATAAGACTTCCACATGAGTACAGGAATGCGAAGACGACTCCTATGTTTCCGAGATACCAAAGTTTCATTTTATGGAGATTTCCGAAGTTTTTGCTTACGGATATCCGATCCTTCGTTAGATCGTAGCAGAGGGGCATGTCAAAATACCGTTGATATAAGAGTTGGATGTTCACGTACGCTACGCCTATGCCGTAACTCATTTTTGTAGAAATATTTGCTCAAATCAGAGAGAACTTCAAAAATTGATGCTTTGTTTTTTGAAGTGGGCCTCAAAATGATTTGTTCCGTGTATCAAACCGTCTCCATATTTGATGTCGTAAGTCATCAAAATTATAAAACATAGACAAAATATGAAATAAAAAATTTAAAAAAATTTGCATAAGTAATTTTTCGCCCACGCCCCGAGAGTCCGACTTGCTTATACAATTATTGAAAATGGCAGGGCTTTAGCAAACTACCTGGCAAGAAATTAATGGATTACAATACTTGAAAAATATGTACCTTTGTGCACTTGCTTATATAGCGTGAGTGGATGGAGAATTTTCTGGTTCGTTTTTTTGTTTTCCAGGTATCTTTCTTGTCAAAAATTTTTCATACTTTATGGCTACTTGATCTGGAAGTCATTTCTTGAAATTGGATATTTAACCTCGTAAAGCACTTTAAGTAACGAACAATTTGAATATTTGTTTGTGTACGAATTAAGGTATTTGGCCGTCATGTTTTTTCTTAAAAAAAGCGAGTTATAAGGCTAATAACGATAACATTTTTTTGCAAATGATGGAATCCATTTAAGGGCTTCAAGACAATTATAATATCGCATTGGTTTTTCTGTAATGTGACATTACTAATGGCAATAGTTTTTTTTTTATTTTTGCAGAATGCAAATGAGCTTTTTAATTTTCAAATGATCTCCACATAATTATCGCTAGGGCTGTTAATATGAGAAAGCTTTCGTCTGTATTCTTCAAACCCAAATAAAATCTCAACCGCAAACTATTTTTGTGATACAGACCGCGTCTGCGTGACTAGTACTAGAGGTGAATCCAAAAGTGAAGTAAACTCGAAGATGTGATAGTTGAACTACGCTCAAGCTGTAACAATTTACTTCCTGTTTTATCTGTTTTCATCGATTTCCAGTCACCATGGAGCGTTCCAACTGGTTGGACTTCTAATGCGGACAGTTCTATTTCATTAATGTAAATTAAAGTCTGCAATTACATACGTCATTACGTCCCACTGCCTTTCACCGCAACATCTGACATAAACCCGATGATAATTACTCATGTCATCACACATCCTGCATTCAATTGAATGCCGTTTCACAGCGTGATTCAGATTAGGCCATCAAAGTTGTGTCTAGTTCCAGTTACATTTCTCACCTTTCTAGCATTCAACGACGATAGTTGTGTCCTATAAAATATGGGCATATCTGCCACTTCAGGTACTAGGACTCTATACTGACTATGGAATGAATAAAACTGACTATGACTGTTTAGATCAAAAATTCCAACTCCAAGGTTGATTAATTGAGTGCTTTTTACTAAAACGTACGTATTACCTACGTTTATGAATTATGATAGTTTACATGCATTCATCAACCAAAAATACTTTGTCGTAAAAAATCAGAAAGCATTGAAGTATTATTCAAAGTTTTTCCATTAATATAAGAGAAATTTATTTTGAGACGAACAATTATTATTTGCCAATATAACTACAATTAATGGATCCCGCTAGAATTTAACAAAATCTAAAAACATGTGCCTTTTCTAAAATTTCTTGAAATCCGCAAAATCCAAATCACAGCAACAACATCAAATCCTCATACCCGTTTAAAGCTTTTTAAAATATTGAGGGCTCGTCTATGTGCTCAATAACGCATTTATTGTGTATTCCTGCCCGGTTTGAAGTATGCTTACTTTTGTTTCCTTAGAAGCTGCAAAAAATGGCCCCATTGCATAATTAAACTTGACTAGCGACATAACCTCTTTTTTCTCAACTTTAGGTAGTCTCAAACATTCTTTCTTCCAAATGTATATAAATTCCTCTGCATAATACCCTGGACGGACAGCATGCAAGCCAAAGAAATTTATTAGGAACAATACTATGCATTCCACAAACAAAACTGGAGCAACTAAAAAACCTAACGCTTCAGAATATTTTACTATGGCAACATTAGCAACAACAAAAATGATTATACCTACTCCAGCAATACCCGGATTCCATACTTCGCAAACTTTGTTACACCCACTGACAAGAATTCGAAGTTGTTGATGAATCAATCGTAGAATCTTAAATGCTTGTAATATGTTACCCCTCAAAATTGAATTTGGTCTTTGATTACTTCCATTTTGATGTCGTGTTTTTAAATTGCGTCGTTCAACTTTTTTTCTTTTAAAAGATTTTTCAAGTAACAAAAATGATTTTAGAATTAGGAAATCAAGAAATTTTGTGAGTTTGGGTTTCTCCGTGATCTCGATATCCTCGCCGTTAATGTAACACAAACTAAGCAGCCTATTTCTATCAGAAATTTCCTCAACCGTCATGCAACAAACCATCCCAATCAAAATTTGTACGGAGCATGAGATTGCCCCACAAGCAGTGAAAATCCCGTACCATAAACCTGTAAGCAATTTGCGAGAGAAATCGTAGGGAAAGTATGGCGCCAAGAACCGACTTATAGGATCGTATGATCTGTAGAAAGGAAACAAAATAACAAGCAGAGGAAAACTGCAGAATCCAAGAGTGAAGTAGTAGCTGAACATCTCCATTACTGACGGTAATCTTCGAGCGGATGGCACATCCTTCATGGCGAATTCCGTTCAGATGGAATATTTCTCCGCAGAAGTATGCGAAAGTGTGGGGATCCTTTTCCACTGTGTACCAAGTGAAGAGTGCCTGACTTGTTACTGCTGCAACAAACATCCAAACTGCGATTTCTTCCATGTCTGACACAAAGGTTTGGTCGTATTTTGAACGATTGTATATGTACATAAGACTTCCACACGAGTACAGTAATCCGACGATTACTCCTATGTTCCCGACATACCAGAGCTTCATTTTTAGTGGATTTCCGTAGTTTTTACTTACGGATATCCGATCCTTCTTTAGATCGTAACAGAGGGGCATGTCGAAATACCGTTGGTATAGGAGTTGGATGTTTACGTACGCTACACCTATGCCGTAACTCATTTTTGTAGAAATATTTGCAATAAACTGGAGAGAACTTGGAAAATTGATGCTATGTTCTTTGACGTCGAGCTCCAAACTGTCTCTAAATTTGATGTCGTAAGTTATCAAAATTATAAAAAAAAACAATAAAATACTGAAAAAATTGACATAATTTTTCGCCCACGCCCACAAGAGTCTCGACTTTCGTATACAATTCCTGAAGATGGTAGGGCTTTAGCAAAATACCTACCTGGCGGCATAGATAAGTATTCCATTTTCTGGGGAAATCTGTGTGTTTACTTGCTTATATTGAGGGAGTAGATGGAGAATTTTCCAGTTCGTTTCATATTTTTCAGGTACCTTTCTTGTCAAAGAATTTTTATGTTTTTTTGTCTACTTGCTTTGAAAGTTGTTTCTTGAAATTGGATATTTGACCTCGTAAAAAGATTTATGTCACGAACAATTTGAATGTATGTTTGTGTAAAAACTAAGGTACTTACATTTATCCGTCATGTTTTATAGGTAAAACAACAACTTATGAAAAATAATTACTGACGAATGACTGATGGAATCGGTTTGAGGGTTTTAAGACATTTATAAAATCGTATTGATTTTAAAGTCAATGGCAGAATGCAAATTAGCTTCTTACTTTTGAAAGGATCTCTTCATAATTATCACTTGTGTTCTTAAAATACGTACGTCAGCTTTCATGTGTAAACCTCAGATCACAATGAAATGATTCCTCATTCGACAGACTAGTTATTTGTGATTCATACCGGGCCTTCATAACTACCCAGTATGGGTAGTACAAGAAGTGAATCCAAAAGTGAAGTAAACTTGAAGATGTTGGTATTTGAACTATTTGAAGCATGCTCAAAGTGCAGCAATTTACTTCCTGTACTGTGCCATGTTTTTGCATCTATTTCCAGAAACAGTGGAGCTAGGCTTGCAACCGGTTGGACTACAGGTGCGGACAGTAGTATTTCACTAATGAATAAAAACAATACGCCTGTACGTCCCGCTACCTGTCACCGTATCAATCGAAATTTCCCGGAAATATTCTGGTTGACCCATCTGGTATATTTCTGAAAGTCCTTACACAGCGTGATTCAGATTAGGCCATCAAAGTTGTGTCCACCCACTGGCATAAAAATGCTGTTTTCACGATTTTCCTAGCCGTGCCAACTCCTGCCACCCAAATTCACCCATTACAGTAGATTTTATACATACTTACATGTAATTAGCAGTCCAAAAACTGTTCTCGGGAAGGACATAAATTGATTTTAAAGTAACTGTAACAGTTCCTAAATCATTAGGAAAGAATATTTTATAAATATGTAATCGGTTTAAAATCACATGAACTTGTGTGGCTACCCAAAACGTGCATGAATAATTGGCATAAAATTTCTTTGGTTTCTTGCTTCGATGATGGTGATGATGACAAGCACATTCTAGTCCTATTCATGCGCAAATATTGTACCACAGCGTGTAATATAGAGCATTTTGAATGCATTTCAAAAAAAATCTTATTTTTATGTATGAAAAAAAAACTTGACTAAAGTAATCCTGTCCCCCAGCCACTTCCGAAATTATGATCGTCATTCTTGCCAAAATAGGATAGCGCCTGTGGTCACGTTCGAGTGGGGAAAAACACTTGCATTTCCGCTCAAATGTAGTCGCCACCGTTCTTCCCAATTACGAGAATGTGAAGTATTTTATCGTCTTGTGTCTTGCATTTCAAGTGCAATGATTCATTTAAAATGAATGATTTGTCGGCAACTTTTCATAAAAAAACTATGATATTTATTAATTGCAAAAACTAATACAATATTTTATGCTACTTCGTACAAATATTTTTCACAGGAAAACGATGGATACTATGGACAAAAGCAAAAAAACGATACCGAGTTTGAAAGAGCCCGATAAACAAAAAGACTAGGATTTTATGGTATGTATGGCATATCAACTTTTAAAATTCCGTCACAACAAACTTGATATCAAATAGGTACTCTTTCATTCTGGAATGATGACGAAGACTGCACATCATGTTTCACATTCCTAAAGAAATTTTGAAAAGTAGGTATCTCAATCACCGAATGTCTCGACTCCGACGGGTCATCAAAAATTTGTTTTGGCAAGGGCTCTCTTCCAAAATATTTCTCTTTCAAACACTTAATCTTCGAACCAAGTCCCTTCAGCCTTGGCTTTGCTCCTCCTCGCCATCCTTGCCCCATTCGCATAGACTTTGAACTGAGGTCAAAATCAATGACTTCAGGGCAATAGATATCATCCCTCGCTGCATATATTCCCTTCCTCTGTGCATCAGCATCATGAAGGTTTGATGCAACAAATTCCAAAATTTTTGTAGAGGAGCCATCAGGGCTATGCAAGGACCTTGCAGGTTTGTAATATCTTTTGCCGCTTCCTGAAGCACTGGTGTCGTGGATATTGCTTGAAGATGAAGATGCTCCATGATCATAACCGTTATCGTTATAATTGCCGTTGTAAGAACGATGATCGTAATCAGAATCTCCGTAACCCTTCTCCTCATAAACTTCATGTTTCTTGTAATCGTGTAATTCCTCGCGCAATCGAGGCACGTGATAGTGACTCCCCCCGTCACCACCTTCGTCATCGTGAGAGGTTGAAGATGCATGATGATCAGAGTTTTTTGAGTTTCTGGATGAAGCTGATGTGTCCAGATTATTTGAAGAATTTTGGTCGTAGACTGGCACGTGCTCGACGCTACCAAAACAATTTAAATTCAATCGTGAAAAATATTTATTTTTAATAAATTTTAAATTCAATTACTCACGTGTAAGTTTTCCGAACTTGAATGTATTGCTGAAATGGATAAAATGGCTCTTCAATTCCTCTGTATCCATCAACGTGAACTCCGGGAGAAGGAAGTGCGAAACTTTGGATGAAAAAGTAACCGAAAAATAAAAATATTGATAGTTTCATTTGAAATTTTTTAAGGAAACTATTAAATTTTTTACTATTTTTCTTTCTAAAAAAGGATAGCATTTTGCTTGATAAAAAATTCTGTAAAACGCACGAAATGGTAGTTTGTACGTGACTGTGCGGCTGCGGCTTGAGGTGTGCTTCGTGGGCTGATTTTTTTATAGAAAAATCGAAATTCACGATTTTTTTGCGGAAACACTGAAGGAAGCTTAAAAAGAATATGATCTGATGGATTGACATGAATTGGGTCATTATTGAATTTTGTTCAAAGAAGAGATAGACTCAATCTTAAGGAAGCGAAGGAAGGAACTCAGGATGCAATATCGAAATGAATCCTGTGATCAGGTTGCATTTGCATGCACCATTTTATAAGTGATGACGAGATTGTGATTGACATGCTACAGTTTCTGTGAGAAGGAGAGTCTCAGCGTTTTGCCTTGTTTTTTTGGTGAACTCAAAAATGCGTATCGAAATGAATTCGTCTCAACATCAATAAGCGATCACTCTTGTCAAATGAATGCATGTATACCCTAATTTTCTGTAGTATTCTCATCCTCAAGCTCAACTTGTTGTCATAAACTAACAAGTATGCTAGATTGCTTCATTATTGAATAGGAAATTTCCTCATCAATCAGACAATTAGACCTGAAATGAAACATGCTTCTGATTAATGTGATTTCTGAAGGAATAAAGTATCATGTCACACCAAAAAGGGAAAGAACAGCGAGGTATGCAATGCATAATAGAGGATAACTTTATTGAAATGCAATTCATAGCTACGAATCGTTCGAAAAATATGAAATAGATGCTACTTCGTTCTAAAATATTATCATGATGAAAAATTATAGCGGGCACAACACAGAATTCTGTTTTTGATTTTATCAAGGTTTTTGGAATAATGCGCCAGTTTTGTAGAGGTCGAAAACAAGATTGTGAAGAATCGAATTCTGCAAGTAATACCTCCAGTTCGATTGAAAATGTATAACTTCTTATGTTTACCTGCACGCTGAAAATTTACCTCCAACTTTTATCATTTTATTGATACTTCCTCTGACCGTATGCAAATACAAATTACACTTTAACCTTCTGACAAAAAGGAAATAAAGTAATGTAACTTGGCTTTCAGAATTATAAACTTTATCGACATGGGCCATGTCACATGGCTTTCATGCTTTAGGGAATGAAAAAGACGGGGAAAAAATTATTTTCCCTAATTAATATACTTCAGCAGTTTGAATATTTCAATGTCCATAAAACGATTAAATTAAAATATCCATTGAGAATTACGCTTTAATTTATATCAGAAGCCCTCGTGCGTGTAAATAAAAAAACACATGTTTTCAATTTTCAAACTGTGAAAAGTTACAGGGAAAGACAAATAATTCTATTCTTCAAGTTCTTGTCGACTTTGAACTTATGTCAATATTATTTGTTTGCTCTGCATTACATCGCATTAGTATACATACTCATCTAAAAAGAAAACTTTCGCACTATTCAACATAAATTCATATTCCATAAATTCCATTAATGTGTTTTATATATCATCAATCATCCAGTGGATTAAGTGGGAGGATTGTATTACGCAAATTGCTTACTTCAATTCAAACGTACCTAATGCGAATCGATGGAATTTAATTTGGTAAAAATGCACTTTTAACATGACAAGCTTGCACATCGTCTCATTCCCCACATTGATATCTTCATGGAAAACCGCAGAGAAAACTGCACTTGATATATTAATGAAAAATAGAATTAGTAATTGGACTTGTGTTACCTGAAAATTTTTAAATATGATAACTTCACTTACTGATAAAAAGTTTCCTACATTTCCCCCGGTCATTAATTTTAGGATGCCATCAATCTTACACTCGTGGGTGTTCATTCTCCTTCTCGCGTATCTGGACATTGGATACTATTGCTGTTTCATTCCCTTTCGAATTGAGTACATTGGTGGCAGCTTCGTCCTAAAGGAATTTCTACCGCAAAAGGTTGGCACATTCAAAATTTTCCAATTTTGATATGCAAATGAAAAAAAAAATTAATTTGTGTCTATTTTTTTAGATTTTGACTGTGGTCATTACCCTTCTAGGGACTATGGTTTCCTCCTGTTGGTACATTTACATTGCAATTGTACTTTCGACGGATTCATCGATGGTTTTCGAAATATCCGAATCCTTTTCTTCTGGCTTCTACTGCTTGGCATTGTCCTACACGATTTTATTCAAGAAAAAATATTTCGACACTATGTTTCAATTGATTCAATTACGGGATAAGTCCAGCACAAATGTCAAGCATTTTAAGGGATTTTACGTTTTTCTTTTATTATTAACCGTATTTGTCGTCATTAACACGTTCCACATGTGGCACATCACTTTAGATCAGTATCGAAATTACTTCCCAAGTTTAATTGGAATTACCTCCACGAACGAAACATCAAACAATGCTATTCAAAATCATTCTGATTTAAGTAGTATTTTATATTTTATTTTCGGAATTATATTTGCCTTTCTACGATCGCTGGGAGAGACCGTGTCTTTTCTATTCTTCACTTTTGGTCTCATCTTGAGACAAATGTCAAAAAATTTGAAAAGTCGAATGATTGGGAAGACAATATCGTGTGCAGAAGTACGTACACGAATTTAATTACCACAATAATCACTTACAAGGGAACCCCTCGAACTGCACCCCCTCAACCGTATATAAAATATATTCAGTCTAGACCAGCTTGTTGCACTGGTTACGAATCCGCTTTCAGTTTTTTGTTAAAATATTAGAGAAGCTTTTAATTTCGTTTGGTTTCCCACGCATTATGTTAGCATAGGGCTTTGGTTGGATCAGCACCATAGCATGAATTCACGAACAAAATGGATTTTAGATTAATATTTTGACGTTGACTGCCCTTCTCTTATCTCTATGAGAAGCCATATTATCGCCTTTAGTGAATTTCTATAGCGATGTGAATAACTATCCAAACTTTCGAAGAATATAAACTAAAAATTAAAATTAAAAAGTTCTCCAACATTTTGACAAAAAACTGAAAGCGGACTCGTAATCAGCACAGAAAACTGGTCGAGACTTAATATATTTTATATGGGATTGAATGGGTGCAGTTCGGGGGGTTCCCTTGTTGGTTTTAACCTCGAATTTTTTTGTATTTTTCCTGGGTTTCTAGATTTTGGATGAATACCTGCACATTAAAAGGGTGAATGAGTGCATGAACTTGATATCAAATCATATCATTCTGGCCTTCATTATTGGGAGCATCCCATTCATCTCCAGAGATATCATGGAGCTTAGCATTCAAAATCTA
>JAHZMX010004759.1:0-10380 GCA_027743895.1 Seira musarum
CATTCAAGATCCAGACAAGTAAGCGCTTTCTTAAATTAGCAGTGGCTACTTTAAGAAGTTTTACGCTAGTAATACCGTTAATACCGTTCTCACAATCTGTGGATTGTATACAA
This sequence comes from Seira musarum, assembly GCA_027743895.1. Classification (NCBI taxonomy): domain Eukaryota; kingdom Metazoa; phylum Arthropoda; class Collembola; order Entomobryomorpha; family Entomobryidae; genus Seira; species Seira musarum. Next base: position 114 of record JAHZMX010004759.1, read on the forward strand.
TCATTTCCGATTCATTGTAGTCATTGTTCGGAACGATGATCAACACCATCCTGGAGAGATGGCTGGGTCTGCCACTATTTAATTTTCAAAGATTCATCGAAATTCATTTGGTAGTAGACGCAATTATCTTGGTAAATTAATCTATGTAAGGTAATAATGGCAATGGACCTACCTAATGTAGATTGAAAATCCTTGTAAAGTTTCCACGCTATTTAATAAAGTTTAAAGGCATAACCTGGATTGAATGCTTACCAGATATCTTTTTTTTAAATTTTGCTGACAAGCTGCACTTAAACTTGGTGCCTGCCAATCAGGTTTCTTATGAATTCAATTCGACAGAGAAACGATTCAGTTTAAATTCAACAAAGTGTAGATTACCTGTTGTTCAATTTTTCCTCATTTAAAGGATGTATTCTTAAATTCAGGCTAATTTTCTGTCGCTATCGGTATGATCGAATTCATCAAACAACTTTGCTCCTTCTTCCTTTCATGTTTTTGGCTCACAAGGGAAGGGCCCCAAGTGCCCTCCCTATATCGCATATACCAGTTATATTATCTAGGTCAGCTTTTATTGCTCTTTACAACCACGTTACGCAATTACTGGAGATATTTAACATTTTTTTTAATTTCAATTTTTATGTGCTAAAATGTCCATTTACATTGCATTGGGAAGATCCACACCAGATTCCAGAATCGTCATTGTGTATTATTTTTTGGTTCGGCCAACGCCTACGACTGAACTTCTTCATTCTTTGCTTTATTTGGAATCAAAGACACTAGCATTTCAAAAGCAACGTCGACCTTCATCCATATCAGCACATTTTTTGGCCTAAAAAACTAATTTAAAATTATTGCTAAATATCTCCAGTTATTGCGTAACGTGATCGTAAACAGCAAAAAAAGCTGGTATGTGATATACGGGGGGAACTTTGGGCCCTTCCCTTGTCAGGGATGAAATTTCATCGGAAACGGAAGTCACGCCCTCCTAATGGACTGTTCTTACTGCTTGTCTTTCAGCTGCACTTTTTATTATTGCCGTCATTACCATCTGTAACTACCAAATTACGCATTTTCAATAACATAAGCTTTTCAAATAACATTTCATTTTGTGCAATTTGCATGCCTAATTCTCAACCCGAGTGGAATGGAAATGAAGTGGATTTGGGAAGATTTCAAAAAGAAAATCGTGAAAAAAGTTTGGTAAATTTTAATGCACTTTTCTCTTCCTTGAGCCAAGCCGTTGTCATTATTAGCCTAGCACGTCATGTGTGGTCCATTAAAGGGAGCTCGGATTGAATCACAAGTGGAGGTATGAACCTAAAGGAAAGCTTCATTTATTTGCTTAACCCTCCCGAAAGAATCAATTGATCGTGCATTAGACATCCACATTCATCCAAATCTGATTGTGAGCCTAGAGAAAGTCAAAAGAGGGTCCCAAAACTGCACCTTCTCAATCTCACGTTTCTTTTGAACAACTTAAGTATTCAGTTTGTGTCTAAAGAAAACAATCGGTTGGTCTGGACCATTCCTTCAGCGTACAAAATCCAGATGGAGAAGAAACACATATTGACGGGCGGACAGGGTTGCTTTCTTTGAATATTTTTCTTCAGTAGTCGAAGTAAGCAATAAATTTTTTACATAAGTTATTGAGCTAAAAAGAAGCCAACTGCTTGGTCAGAAGAGAGGCAAACTACTGAAATTATGCTTAAACTGGGTTTTTGTACCAAAACAAAATTGATATCCCTGGACCCGTTAAGATGATGGATTACATTTATGTTTTTGTTCTTCGGGCTTTTTGCTTGGCTATGAAAAGTGAAGATAAAGTCAAATCTTTATCTTAAATTATTGCATTCGAACTTTTCAAAATTTTCAAACTTCAATACGGTATTCCGGTAAACCACTATCTTCAGCAACGTGAAGGAAACACTGATTACGTGCACGAGGTGGTAGGTGGCACCCAAATTTACTTGTTCTTATTCTATTTGTTTTACATGGAAATATAAGAAGATTCATATCCTATTCCATTCAAATTACCGTTCCGTTCAGTTCACACAAAAAAAAAGCAATTTATGAAAGAAGACGGTGCGACGCGTCCAACGTGCATGGAAAAGCAAGGGAATAAAAATGTATAAAGGTGTTTGTGCTGGCGTCAGTTGCACTGCATTTTTATCATTTTCCCCGTGTCTTGGAGGAAAGAAAGCAAAAAGCTTTTTCACCCCTCTCCTCTTTGATATTCCATTGTTATTGCACTTTTATGCATAAACATACATCAGTCAATGCAAGCCAAGATGTGAGCTGCTGTTGGGTCGACTTTAGACATGAGCATATGTTGCATGGACTAAGAGTGAACCCCCCGGGTTTTGTCCATTTGTTGCGACACCAGACCTCCCAAATATCTTTTCTTTCTGGAAGGTGAAGGAAGTAAAAATCATATTAAGTCAACGTCTTCCAATATTTTTCATTGAAAAACAAACTGCTAAAGCGTGGTTGTGAATGTCATCGCAAATGTTGAATTAACCAAGTCTAACACCATTTTGAAACTTTTATATTTTTCATACTTTTCATTGAATATATCGGAAGGGTAAATTGGCCACAAATTTATTTCACTTTGGATACATATATTAAAAATAACTGTGATGCTTCAGCCGAGAAAACTAAACGCATTCAAGATCAGAAAAAATGCTGATCTCCACAGTATGAGTGGTATATGCGATTAGGGGGGCACTTTGGGGGGTTCCCTTGTCAGTTTTGTTCGGACGACTCGATTCGTCACATTAAGCCATTGCATTGAGCTTTATTTTCTTTCATGTACGAACCCTGAACCCTTACACATCTGTGTGTATGAATATTCCAACAGTATCATTAACTTGCAGTTCGTTTGCAAAGTAATAAAAAAAATTCAGAATAAAAATATGTATATCCTTGTGTTACCCTTTATAAGATATATCGTAACGGAAATATGAATTTTTTAAAAATAATGGATTCGAAGACAACGTCATTGTAAAAAGTGATCAACAAACCATTTTCCGAATCTTGGTTGGAACTTGGAAACAAATGAAATACTAAATTGCTAGATATTTTACAAAAAAAGCTCAAATTCTTTACTTTCTTTGGCCTTGAATCACGATGAGACTACTTTTTTAATTAAATAGGGCAGACTCGAAAAAAGAAGCTTTCGTTTAGAATATCGATATATCAGTACAATTGACAATTACCATCGCCTCTTCAATTGCCAAAAGTAAGATTGTCAATGAATAGAACTGGGCATATGTAGATGATAAAACAAACTTGCAATTGGATTAAAGGAAGTCCAGTTTCATTGTCTCCCTAAAACTCTTGCTTCACGACGAAAGTCTAACAATTGGAAACAAGTAGCTTACATTTAAATATGTTCTCGAAACTTTTAAGTAAAATTGAGACGGGTGTTGATCCACAAACGTAATTTTAATTGAAATACCAGAGGCTTTTGCTTACTTTCCTCCAGTTTCTTGCCAGCTTACTTTAACCCCACAACTACCACATCCACCTCTGCTCTTACAATTGCTGGTTTTTACATAAATAATCTCTGAAATGGTAGGGGAAGAAATGAAATATGCTGGAGAAAGAAAAGATCAAGAAGGATTTACTCCGAAGAATAGATTGTTCTTTAAAAGCTTTAAAAAGCAGAAGCATTTAATTGTGTTCGCTTGCCTTTTTATTCCATTTTATTTGCATTTCTGACCTGACGGTTGTTTGCCAAACTGTCTTGAGAAAATAGTTCTTGTTAATCCTTGACAAGGATTATAATCGTAGTTGTACAATTGACTAATGTCAGCAATTTCAGAAGAGGCTTTTACGCTTTTTTATTTGAAGTTTTGTTCTATCCCTTCGGTTTAAGCGACAGTCCACGTGGGAGAAATATGGTTCTAAAGCTGAAAAAGGTTTCATATGCGGACTAGGGAACGACTTCCTTTTTAGTGAAAATGATTTTCTATTTCTGTTCATCCCCATTGCATCTACATTACGACATTGCTAACAACAAGATACTTTCTGCTTCCTAGCAACGAGTAAGAAAAACAACAGCCAAGTTTTAGGGACGTGCTCATTTTTGCAATTTTCTCTCAATATTCCCCCACGTCAATTTCAAAGGGAATTAGTGCCACTGACTATACCTTATGAAGTAGTCATTGCATTGTACCTAACACAATTACTTAAGTGGAAATTCCGAAGCAGATTGGTACAGTGTAGTTTGAGAGTTGACACAATAATCGTTCGTGTTTGTAGTGAACTTTGTAGTAGTGCAGCCAGGCCATTGCACATTGCTATAGGCTAGATGAACTAGGAAAAGTTCAACTGGCAAAAGGGGAGAAACTGTTTTGTTAATTACCACACTTCTGACAACGTCGTTGGAGTGGAGCTGTTTCTAAAGTGATGTCGTAAAAATTGCGTGCTAATTATAAGCACAATCCAAATCTGGTTCAAAGTAGCAAGGATAAGAGTTGTTTCATGGGCTGTCTAATGAGTTGGAAAGTCTTGAATTCAGTAGTAGATGCATCATTTAAGAAGAAAGTTGTAATTTTTCGGGAAAGTTGCTTAAATGATTAAATTGTAGGGTAGGGTCATGAATGTAGTTCAATTCCTCATTGTGTCCGATTGTGAATGTAAATAGAATTATTAACGAGTTCAAAAATTCATCTGAATTTACAAAATTCGGATTAATAAATTTTCCTACTTAAATCTATCAAACTTGCTTTGAGAAATCTGGTATTTATTTATTTTCAATTGCGTGGCAAACCTGCTTGTTTTTCGCAGCCATTATCATTGACCCTGTCGCTCTAGAGTGTAATGTCGAGGAATCCAGAAAATATTGAATGATTTTGAATTTAATAGATGGAAAATCAAAATACCGGTCGTTAAAATACTTCCTTTTTGATATGCGCAAAGAATATAAAATTAGTTTTAAGAAAAGTCATCCGTAAACATATTTATTTCATTGGAATTCACAATTTATACATGATCTTTTTCAGATCAATCAGACCTATAAATCTCCTAAATTATAATTCTCCGAGTATATCGGTTTCTGGCAACCGTCTTTGGGATTTTATTCCGTATTTTGGTTTTCTCCGATTCACAATTACCTACTTCGCTTCACTGAAGCCTCATCAAACGCTAAACATAGAAATGAACGATGACCTAAACGATACATTCTTTTTGACATGGGCTAATTTGCTTTGAAAAAAGAAACCAATTTCTTCATAAAATTCAATCATCATTGTAATTATCAGAGAATCACTATTCGAGATCTACCAAACCTTGAAATTACAATAACCGGAGTAAATCATATTCTGGCAAGAGTCTACGGGATTTCATTCTATACGCTTTAATTAAATAATTAATTTTGTTTATTGATTCCTTACATCACTACAGTGATGCGTAACCTCCACAGATCACTGTGGAGGATACACACAAAAGAAACCCCAATCTCTTCATTTTCTGCGCATTACTTTCAAAATAATACTTCTTATTTTAAAGAAAAAACTTTCTATCAGACGCGGCATCCATCTTTTTGGGTCAAAGACCCAATATATCACCCTTTAAATCTTCAGCTTTTCAAAGATTCTCTTGCACGTACTCATAGTTATTGTACCGGATCATACCTTATGAATTTAAGTTTTTTTACAACAAAATTTTGTTTGCAATTCGAAGAAACGAAGAAGACACGGAAGCAAACAGTGAAATTAAAAAGAATGGCTTTGTGAATTGATTTTGTGAGGGATTTAAAACGAAAGTGTAAAAAAAAGCTTTAGAATTGTTTCATATTTTTGGTAAACGTAAAAACTTTTTTCTTGTCCAATTTTTCTTTAAAAAATGTCATTTTTCTGCTTTCAACAACTCAAATAAAACACTACAACTTTTATCTTAAAATTCGAGAATGACACAAAGAGATGAATTATCACCAGAAAAAAATGTCAGGATGTTTAAAACAGCCAATTCAGAAGAACGCAGTATTTTTGTTTCAGTGGACCTAGTATCACATTTAAAAAGAGTTTACTGGCAATTTCTTGAAAATAGCTTCGGTCAAATGAGTCCTAAGTATGGATACTTGAATCCTGTGAAGTAGAAGGGGAAATTACAAGTTCTGGTTAGGTGGACCCAAATAAATTTCAAACGTTCTTGAGCAAATGAATTACTTCAACTGCAATACTTTGTTGTTAACGCTTTCCTTACATTATTATTCGAAGAACCCTGAATTTCGATGGCACATATAGGGTTGACCAGTAATTCCTTATTTGCAAGAGAAATCAATATCGCTGCTGAAATTAATGGTGTACCCTAAATTTTTCTTTTTCTTGGAAAGTCCACCAATTTCATTTTATTACTCATACATGCAATATTCAGGTCACATTTTTAACCTGAAAATTGAAAATAATTGGGACATTCCTGTACATACTATAATGAAAATTTTTGTTTTTTGTTCAAAATTGTTCTAATATTTTTATCTCGCTAAACGAAATGTTTTACAATCACAACGCATTAAAACGTATGAAATTAAGGAAATATTCACATATTCACACGTTCACCATAAATAAATTTTTATTGCATTTTTTCGATAGTAATTCGAGTTGATGGCTCATTTTCACGGGGAGATGCTACCGACAAAGTTGGAACATGAATAAATGGATTCGATGATGAGTCATGATGGCGATATGGATCCCATGTCTTACTACGAAATGCAGGAACATAACACGGGCTTAATCATAATTTCCCTGAATCGAAATTGTGTCACACGTACACGAATAACAAGAAAAGTATCATAGTCGGAGAACGTGAAATTGACCCATCAACCGGAGTTATTGGAGGTTGTGGCGGAGGGAATAATCCAAGCAATACTAATAATAGCAATAAGGGTAATCACAGCAATAATCACATCGTTTACACTAACAATTGCTATGCAACTGACTGGAACATATTCGTAAAATCTGTGCATAAATAGAAAATTTGCGTAAGCATAATGAAATAAAATTCATTATGCTTACGCAAATTTTCAAAATTTGGTTTTTTTAGTTGATTTGTATCCACTTCCCAAGAAGCTTTACGTTAAGTTATGGCTTCGAGTCGCTCCTCAAAATAGCAAGGTAAGATAGGTTCCTCATAGACGAAGATAGTTATTTTATGAAGCGCTGAAACTGTTAGCAAATACATAACAAAAATTTAATTACCCTGTGATTTAATAATGTAAGATTATTGATTGATTTGCAAATTAATCAATAAAAATTAAGGTGATTTTGTTATTATCACGACTACCAATTTTCTTGCGATTTAACTGCCCATCTTACAATTTGAATAATTACTATCGAATTTACTGATGGATTCTGACCACGAATTTAGCAAGTAAATTAACAAATTCAAAGTTAAGACTAAATTACCCTAACAAGGGAACCCCCCGAACTGTACCCCCTGAATCGCAAATAAAATATAATTATTCTTGCTCAGTTTTTTTCACTGATTACGCATCCGCTTTTAGTTTTTTGTTAAAATGAAAGAGGATTTTTTAGTTTTTATTTTTATTCGATATTATTTGACTTTTTGGATAGATATTCACATCACTATATGAATTCACTGATATGATCGTCCGCATATTGTAGAATAAATTTCTGAAGCTGGCAGATTTATGTGATGGTGTGTTTCCAACCAAAACCCTATGCTATTGTAATGCATTGGTAATCAAACAAAAATTAAATTTAAAAATTGCTCTAACATTTTAACAAAAAACTAATAGCGGATTCGTAATCAGTGAAAAGAACTGAACAAGATTAAATATATTTTATATGCCATTGAGGGGGTACAGTTCGGGGGGTTCCCTTGAAAGTATATTCACGTAATGAATAGCCTAAATAATGTAATTATTAAAAGATGATTTCTAAATAGTACTGTGGTGGTCACAACAATTGCTTGAAAGTAAAAATGACAAGGGAAATGAACTAAAAATTTTAGTTCGTAAAATGGTTTTTTTCTTTCCAAAAGAGCATCCGGCATTTGATCGTTTTTTTTTTCGCTCTCAAAAGCATTTGATCGCCCTTTATAAATGAGATATATGTACTTCAAATGCATTCGACCTTTTTTTTGGAGATAAATAAGCGTATTTTTTCTGTTTTGTATTCCCAGAAATACAAAGAATGAAGCTAATGATACTGTCATTTAAGCAAATTTCTGGCATGAATGGAGCCGACCCGACCCTTCTTTCTCCTGCAACTGATGATGATACGCAACAACTGTCGCTACCATTGACTTGGTTTGGATGACGTTGATTACAAGAGCCATGATCTTCTACCTAGGTAATGTCATTATCCATCTCCCTCGGTCTAATTATGTTGGCAAGGGTGACATTCACACAACTGAAGTGAATTGGTAAAACTGAAGTGCAGTGAGAAATTTTTATATTAAATTGTAGATAGAAGAATGCTTCATTTCATGATCATCAAGAATACATAGGAAAAAAAGCATCCCAAGTGCAATTCAGTCCATTTCGTTCCACTAAATTTTTACGTATTTGAATGAGTTTCTTCAGAAGAATTTTAGGACGGAAATATTGCTGTGAGATCTTTGTTTTTTGAAGTTTAATTAAGGAATAGAGCGAATGATATGACATGTGCCAGCTCTTGTCGCAAAAAACATTGACAACTTTTGCAGTTTCGTTTATCAAGTCATCGTTAAAAGCAGTATTTTAGTGTAAATTTCAGAATACATTTTTCGAGCAGAATGATAACTATTAAGACGTCAGAAAAGAATGGAATAAGTTCTGTGGTTAATCGCCATTGCCGGATACATAAAAATACTGACGTAAATACTGCGTTGGACCTTTCACATTCTCACTATTTCCTACATTAAATTTGTGAAACGTCTTCGAATCTAAACAAAAATGTTCTTCCCTACGATTGTAAAGCACAATGAACATTAACCTTAATCAATTTCCTAAAATGCAAATAGAAAAATGAGAACGGGTGTACAATTCAATTCGCACTATTCCATTCTATTTCACGGACTCACGATTTCATTTTACCAAAATGAATTTTGAAACCCAAGAATTATTCAAGTATAACATAACACCTTCATTTCATTCATTGTATTGGGTCGTAATGTTATTCCTCGCAATAGATTGTATGCTTCGTTGGATGGTAACCACTGTGTTAACACATAATGCAATCGATTCTGCCCTAATTGTAAATTATAATTCAGGGTGGTAGGTATTTGAACGTTTTCAAAAAAAAAATTAACATTTTTCATTCATGTTTTCACTCTACTTATCGCCCGGCTATTTTTCTGCCTTTCACTTCCCATACATTGCTTTCCACTCCAAGCCAAGCATTTATACCAAGTAAGCCAGAAAATGTAGAACGGACTTTTGCTCCGCTGTAAAAAATTCCTCCAGGTCTAGATAAGAATGCTCTGTTCCATTCCCCAGAAACATTCCATAATAAAAAAGATGCTCCGCTGCTGGAACTGGAGGAAGAGCTTTTCGTTGCTTTGGCATGGTAGCTTTGTTCATTCTGCAAAGTGACTTCCACCACAACACATCTCCCCGATAAAGCTCCGCTCCTCTTCTTTTCACTATGTGTTTTCGAGTCAGTGGTGATCGCAGTATTTTTGGAAGATACAAGCCAACATAAATATGTGATATGTATATATAAATTCACTAACTTCTCAGGTAAGCTGAATGGCATTCAATTTTGTGTCGACACGTTTAAGTTTAAAATAAGCAGATCTAATTATTTTAAAATTAATTACAAACCTATTCTAATGTTGGCCTCAACTGAAATTTGCAGCAGACCAAGGGCAATTTCCCATTTGTTTGAAAAGTGACCAGAATACCAATTATCCTCATTGCATTGGGATGACGCGGTCTTGTGAGTGGAAATATTAAATTTCATCACATCACGTAAAAATCATTCTGATTGCGACGTAAATGCCGAAATAGATATTACTTTTTTCTACAGAATCCGTGAATTTTCTCAAGTTGGTCCTTATGTATTCATTGTTCATTGATTTTTACTTGTTTACGTTCTCCCGATTTATTAAAAACGGAGCAATTCAACAACTTGTTTAATTATGTTTACAGTTTTGGCGTTGCACCAAATACTTTCCTTAACGTGTCCTGATTTACATAAAAATGTCTTTGGCAAAAACACAGCCAAAACCACTGTAACGTACGTTAAGGAATTTAGGTTAAGTATGATGGTTTGGTTTAGAACGTTGTTAAAACGCATGAAATCTCCCGACAATGTTGCAT